>JAIGNY010002882.1:320000-325000 GCA_020152595.1 Chiridota heheva
AATAATTTCCTTCGTTTTGTTGGACTAATAAATCAGAATATTTCACATGCAATTTTCCTACCTTTAGCTTAAACCTATTTTACCGTTATGTGTTTCTTTAGAGAAATTTAAATTTGGAAAGATGCATTGTGGGTTATAGGGACAAAAACCTCCCAATTGGGAGATCTCCAGTTCGGCAGCCAGGAATGTGAAATGCATCTATAGGATATCATGAAAGTAGCAAAATTAGCAAGAGGCTTGATCAAATTTGTTTAAGAAAGTGACCATTTTATTATAGCGTTTTCAATTCAATATTATAGCGTTTTTAATTCAGGCCTAATCAAGAAGATGTGCAAATACTTAAATGGGACATAAAGTCTATACTATCTTTTTTTCAATAGTGTAAGATTAAAATCTAAACCAGCTACCAAAAACTGCAAGTCAAATCCTATTCCTAAGTAAAATATTCATGTTTGAATTCGACAGATGGAGGCTACCATTTTGTTCAATCTCTATATTGAAATCTTGTACATAATAGCATTATTTCCCCAGCAAGGACATAAGGATTATAATTAATGATATTAAAGTATTTATTCAAAATGATGGAACAAAGTTTAAGCAGCATGTTTTGATAATTCCATGTGTAAACAAAAATGTCCTTGACCTTTACAAAAAGAAAATATTTAAAAAAAATGATAAACTAGAAAACTTGATCTACTATAAAGAAATACAAGGCATAAAATATATCATGCTGGGTTGATGACATCATTTTCTGCTTGTGTTATAATTCAAAATGGCTGCTCCCATAGTCAGTCCGGTTCGTACCCCAAACAGGAGAATAGTCTTGTTCTCCCGATTGGGGGATCCTTTACAGAGGTATCCCACAATGCATCTATCCAAATTCAAAGTTTGTATAGGAATAACATAAGAATCAGACATATTTCGACCACTGTGGAGGGTTCAAAATTTTCTTCACGATTTGAAATAATGGCATCTGAATTATTTTTTTACCGTGCGCTTTTAAAATTCACCGTGCGGTTTTCGAGAAATTTGAAGAAAAGTGATGAATTCTTATTCTGTGTTACCGTTAGGCAGTCGCGCTTTAAAAGGGTTTTCTTTCAGAAATTATGAGAAATAACTTGGGGATTTGTGAAAATTATTTAGAAATAACTGCGTGATAGTAACGAAGTTGTTTTATTTTCGCAAAATTGAACAAGAACAAAGCAAACTTTGTTACAAACCTTCAATAAAACGACTGATAAGCGTCTATGATTGCAACTTCACAATAAAAATGGTGGCTTCCATATACCACTGTAAGCTCAGTGCGCATCCCTGAGTCTCCCGATCGGAGAACTTATTGAGTCCCCTGATCGGCGGAACGAGCCGAACAGATAGTAGTAGCATTACAGTTTTTAATAACATTACAAAAAGTGTGTTAGATTGCTTTAAGAGGTATGCAAGCTTGGTCAGAAGATGTGTTATTTCTAATTCTATCATATAAATAATGTCAGACTTTGTCTCCTTTAATATGTCCAGTTGGAGCTTGGCTAAATCTAAGAATTTATAGAGGCCTAACTTAATTGATCACATTCAAATAACAATTTGAAGATCCTCAAGGCTGAATTTGTATAACAGAATGTATGTAGCCTAATTACATAAAGATCGTGAGGCATTCTTTCGCGAATGAGAAAGAACTTACTCTTTTTTATCCTAAACGTAATAGGAACTTTGAATATTTGTTCATGCAATTTTACCTTTAATTAGTAATATAAGATGAACATGCTTGATCACTGAACTACTCTATAAAGGAAATCGCACATTTAACCAGACCTAGTGGTTTTCATATTAAATATAACTTTTCTTTCTCGATAAAATATTGTCCTTTTGGTGAATGATTTTCAGAAAAAACTGCAGTTTGTCAGAATACAGGTAAATTTGAAACCTTGCAGGGTTTTTTTATGAATATTTCGTGTCGTGTAAAAATCAACCATTTTGTTTAATTGTAATTATTGTTAAATGATTAAAATGTTTTCCCTACAACGAAAAGGGAAACCTTTCCCTTTGTATGTGCTTTAAACTCTATATTTGAGAGAACATTTGCCTTGATTCTGGCACAATTTGTTCCAATCTTTTTCTGTAGGTGTGTTGCTACTGGCATCCGGAATATTTGGAAACCTGACTAGCGGCTTTATTGTGAGGTCTTTTGGCACGTCAAGACTGCGCTTAGTGACACTCCTCCTTATCTTCTTTTCAATATGTCTGTTCTTCGATCCAATGCTTATTTTTCTTGGGTGTTCGAACAAAGATATCGCTGGATTAACAACACACTACCAAAATGAATCGTAAGAATGATATATTTGTATTATATTATGTAGACCGGTAGAGGCATACGGTGAAAAATTGATCCACCAGCCTGAAACAATGTCCTCATTAGTGTTGTCAAACAAGGCTTAAATGATCTGTACCAAATGTTGGCGCATAATCCACTAATTAAAAATACAATGCAGACTCAGCGCTCGAAATGGGGACGATGTACATATTGAGATGAGAGAAATTGTATCTCTGCGTGCTAAGCCAAAATCAAAATTACAAAACAGTGTTCCCGCAAAGGCTAAAGTTGGCAAGATGGCTTGGGCTTTTATGGGGTGACAAACCTTCTTAGCCCGTCATTGATAGTTGATCATTACATGGCATAAGCTGTTGCACATGCTTAAAGAATTAGTTTAGTGGCCAAACATGTCATTTTATATGAAAGGACTTCAAAAGAAACAAAATGGTGAAAAAAGCATTGCAACATCTTATTCTGTTAAGGAGATATTTAATTTTAAAGTTTGGTATAGTTTCTGTAGAAACCACTGAAATCAGACTAGTGATGTCACAGCCTCAGATTCCTTAAAGTCTTTATGTATTTTGAAGAAAGTTTATATCATTTTTTCACTAATTAATTTTTCCTCAAACTTTTTCAGGTGATATATAATAGATACCCTTCCTAGATTCAGTTTTACCACTTTTTTGACATAACCCATGGTTTTTAAGTCACAAAATCTCAGGACAAAATATGATAAAATACATAAAGACTTTGAAACATCTGAGGCTATGACATTACAACTAATCTGAAATCAGTCGTTTCTACACAAATGATACCAAACTTTAAACTCAAATGTCTCCTTAACGGAATAAGATTTTTGAATGCTTTTTTCACCATTTTGTTTCTTTTGAAGTCCTCTTTCATATAAAATAAACATGATTGACCACAGAATTAATCCTTTAAAGACTATAAACTACGATGAGATTGATCTGAGTTATCCAATCATCTGTCAGATGATGTAGTTGTGTTACCATTTTCCAACCAGTGAAGTGGTTTATTTCATAAATGCTTACTAATTATACACCAAGCTGACGCTTTCGAAAACAAAAATCTAAATTTAAAGGCCTATTTACAATTTGTAAAGGAAAATTGTACAGTGTTGAGTGATTCGAATTTAAAGACAAACTAATTTAAAAATTAATTTCGCGATGTCACCAGTGGAATATCTATCAAGTTCCAAATGTTAATCAATTGTTCTGTAATGTTCCTTCACGAAAAGTTTAAGAGAAGCATTTAACCCTAAAAATGGTAATTTCCATACCCTAAGCATACATAGATGAAAAGGCATATACAGCAGTCATCGGTGTAAAGCAGTGAAGAAATATAATAAAGATTAACATAAACGCTTTGGGATGTTGTCACCTCAGTATTTCACACACAGTATGCCAATATTGTTGTACCCAATTAGCCATTACTTGAAGTAAGAAATTTACAGGGTTAAAGAAACATTCCTGATCAGAATTTGTCTTCGGGGCGCTAAACTTGTAAATTTTCACTTGAATTAATGAATTGTGCCTACAGAACCCTCAAAGGCTATGTCTGATGACAGGATGATGCAAATCAGAACGTTGCTGATTGTAATCGAATTAATACAGAATTGTATTTTGCCAACTATGGTTTTGCTTCTGCAATTTGATGAGATTGCCAAAGGATTAACTTGATTGTTGAATGAATAAAATGCAAGTAAAAAAGTAAGCCCCTACTTACCACCTAGAATGTTCTAAATCTATCAGTAATTTCATTTCATTTGTTTATTACGAAAAGAATATTAGGAGTGTAAAACAGAAATGTATTCAGTTTGGGATAATACCTTTTAAAGGCATGTGCACGCGTAGAGGTAACAAAATTATCTTAAAACCTATTAAAAACCAGCATGGTAGCGCGAAATTTCATCAAACACTTTTAGATATTGACAATTGTGCGGGATTTTTAAATTTCAGGCATCAATTTGCATATTTCATGCAAATTGTGCAATGCATTTCAGGGTGACCTTGGTATGTCTTGTTGAAAAAATCTTTGCTTGTAACAAAATTGTTGGGAATTATTATACTACCCTCGTCGTGCAAATTATAAAGTCACTTCCTTTTCTAACCGATTTTGTTGGTATACTTGTTTTTTACCAATTTGCATTGTTTGTGATAGATTTAACGCTTTTTCTAGTCTATCTGTCTAGAAATCAGTATGGAAAGATGAGCCTGTACGCGTTTGGGCGAATGAAAAAACCCGCTAATATTAGCTTGGAATCTGAGCAGGCGATTGGAACTCTTTACTTTCTAGTTAATTTTCTTGGTATTTAAAGTCAAATTAAAACCAGTGTACATTTTTTGTGATGATATTTGCCTGTTTGCTGATGTACATTTCCAATCAGAAGGTGAAGATGGTAATAGACTATTAAATTTGAAGATGATTAAGATGCAAAAGTTTTAGGAGAATTTCGATACCTATTTGCCAAAGACATTTTAGATGTCATTAATTGGCGCATTGAGCTGGCTCTATTGTTAAATAACTCTCCATTATCTCTTATGTTAATCCATTCTTTTTCCCTTTTATGTTTCAAAAGTGGAAAGTAGTGCAGTTGAATCTAAGTTCTTATTTAAAATGGATCATGCACTAATCGGCCAATCACTGTTTTGATGGATGGACCCTATAGGCG
>JAIGNY010002882.1:332500-417500 GCA_020152595.1 Chiridota heheva
AAGGTTGGGATTTACGTTGGACAATATCTTTTGAAGGTTGGCTGCTGCTGGTACGCGTCGTTGACCCAATCTATTGTGTCGGCGTTGGGCTGCTTTTTTTCTGGGGTAGCGAGGGCTAAACAGTGCCCCATATGGAGAGGAACGCTAAATGTAAATACTATATAACGTCTACCGAATTTAATTAAGGGCACTGATGGTGGCATAGAATTAGTCACCACACTGTATGTAGACAGTTTCGACAGTCCGACTGCGATCTAAGATTGAGCTGAGAAGAAAACCGTTTGTACACACTGGTGTAGCCAGGATTTTTCTTTTTATTATTCTTATTATTCTTATTATTATTATTACTATTATTATTATTATTATTATTATCATTATTATTATAATGATCATGATGATGATCATCATCATGGTCATGATCATCATGGTCTGATCATCATGGTCATGATCATCATGGTCATGATCATCATGGTCATGATCATCATGGTCATGATCATCATGGTCATGATCATCATGGTCATGATCATCATGGTCACATCATCATCATCATCATCATGAACATCATCATCATCATCGTCGTCGTCGTCGTCATCATCGTCGTCGTCATCATCGTCGTCGTCATCACCATCGTCATTATCGTCTTCAAAAATCATCATCATCATCATCGTTGTCGTCTTCGTCATCGTCATCGACATCATCATCACGATCATCATCATCATCATCCTCATTATTATCATCATTGTTTTATTTATTATTATTTTTGGGAAGGTTGTTACTGTCTGCGTGATATGTGTCACAGTCTTTGTAAGGAGTTTGTAAAAGCTCTTGGATATTATATGCTGAATTGCTCATTGAAATTTGTCAACAAGTGTAGTAGAACTGTGGTTGCCATAGTGACGTTACGGGTAATGGGTCTCGTAATTGTTTTGAGATGTGTCATAAAAAAAAAAAATTGGGGTGTGGGATTGTGGGATTCATGTTTTGTTGTTAATTCATCAATTCTGTGATTTTCATCAGAAGAAATGCAGCATACATTTTATTAATTGTTTCTTAGCATGTTTTAAAGACCGAGCTTTGATATTGTACACCGTCTAATAAAATATTGTGATATGTATTTTCTTATGGTAAGGGTTTCAAAAATGAAAAATAATCAAAATATTGGGTACAAAAAGATTCCTTGTCAAAAAGTAAAGAGAGCTTTAGACAGTTTAGCAGATCCTTTTCCAAAGAGTGAGGTTCTATTGAGAGCAAAATTTCTCTTTCCACGTTCATAAGAAGGGATTCAAGTCGCCCTTGCAACAGTGATGAACGGAGGCGTATTCTGAGCGAAAAAAATGTTCGCTCTGCCGTCGCAGAGGTAACAGGTAGAGCTACCACAACTGCGTAAAGCTGGCATAATATTGGGTGATCCCCGTGAAGTGGGAGGGTGCATAGTTCTAATCGATTTTTCAACACAATGTCCATTTGGTAAAAATTGCTTTTTAATAGCAAAATATTTCCGTTTTGATTAAGAAGAGCATATCATGATTTTACCGACCTTTTCATTCTTTTGGCGCCCCTCAGAAATCTTAGAAGGGGGCCCCTGCCCCCTCCCCGACCCACGCCGCCACTGGTCATGTTTGTTTACTGTACAACGTTAAGAACAACACATTTTTGCTGAGCTGATGGCTAAATGGTAGAACAATGAATGTAGCCAAACTTTCGGCAAAAACAAATTGGCCTTACTCAAACCACCGTATTGTCAATATATATATATATATATATATATATATATATATATATATATATATATATATATATATATATATATATATATATATATATATATATATATATATATATATATATATATATATATATATATATATATATATATATATATATATATATATATATATATATATATATATATATATATATATATATATCCTAACACATCCCAACCTTTTGCTCACGTTGTCACAACGTAATGCTATTTGGGATGAAATTGTTTGAAATAATACAAAGTTTGTGTCAATCATTAGCATGTTATCATTTTCAATAAAACGGTTTTTGTTCCAGATCGGTAGATCCGCATGATCGGTCCATGGCTATGGCTGTTGGAAATGTATTTGGAAAACTATTTGGTAAGTTGAATGAACTTACAACTCTGCATCTTTCTAATACTCATTAGGGAGTCTCTGCGATTCGATGAAGAATTATTTTTCCAACTGTGCTTATGAGACTTTTCATCTGGTCGGTGCCATCCGTAGAAGGCTATATAATCCCATTTCCGGCACCACTTGGGGTAAAGTAGGGGTTTCGAATTCCCAGGGGTTAAGTAAGATACGAACAAATGAACTGAAGCGCTCGAGAAATGTATTAATCTTCGTAAACAAACTCCAACCCTTGTGAAACTTCGTAGTCTAACCTGCGGTCAAATCACTTGGCAAGCTATAGTATTTCCGGGTCTGATTCCCGATGGATCCCTGCTTTTGCTTCACAATTGGTTAATCAAATGAGACCACCGACATCTTAAAGATAAGTTTCCAATACAATGTTTTTCGGGATCGTCCTTAAACCAGAACTCACGTCATGCTTCATTTCCTAGTCTAGTACGAGTTATACAAATTGCAGTTAGGTCTAAAACGACAAACCGTAATCAAGACAAAAAAAGGGATCGGCCACTGACTGGTGACTCCAAGGGCTTTTCTGCGAGGGGGTGAAATGTACTACCTACTGTGGAGTAGCGGTTATCATACCTGTCTACATACCACGAGGCCCCGGGTTCAAGCCTGGGGTGGGTAGACACGCCAGTGCACCACAACTGGTTTTCAAAGGCCGTGGACATTGACTTGGTTGTCGATGTTATGTCTGTCCGGACGTCGTACCTGTGTTCTCGTCCGGTCGTATTAAGCGTTTCGTGATAGCGTTTGTACTATCATAACCGAATACGCAGGCGACGACCCCGTCATTGTAATTGTGTGTTCAGCTCTCTCTCTCTCTCTCTCGTACTGCAAAGCAAAAAACTGTCATTACGTAACTTCTACAACTTGCAAAATATTACATGGTCTAAATGTCATCATCAAATCAATCTTTTATATACTTTCGTTTTATTCTCCATCAAAATATTTGACAAAAGGCCAAAATTAAGCCAAATATGACTTTACGCGGTCAAATAAGGCGGTCTCAAGTAATATTTTGTTGTGGCCAAACATGCCTGAAAAAAGCCAAAATTTCAGAAAAAGTTAAATAACTTTATCCTGTGGCAAAACGAGTCTCAAAAAGCCATTTTTTTTTCAAATTTGGCTTCTACAATATACCAACCATGGTTAGTATTCCTATTGTCTTATTTACAGGCTTCATCCCTGGGCCAATATACTACGGAGCAGCTATCGAAAGCACGTGTATACTCTTTCAGACCTCTTGTGAGAAAACTGGGAATTGTCTCGTGTATAATATTGAGCATTTCAGATATATCTTCGCGGGAATCAATACGACTTTAAGGTTCTTGGCATTTATTTTTGTCGTCATCTGCTTCTTTACGGTGAAATACAAACGAAATAAAACACAGGTAAGAAGCTTTAAGAAACATCGAATGTATAGGTAAGGAGGCAGCATGAGCTAAAATGGATAGGATATCAAAAATCTTGTAAATATCAAACTATACCGTCAATTCGACTAAAAAGTTAACGTTAGTTTTTTGTGTCTTAATATAATATTCCCGTGAATTTTCATATATATATATAATGGAGGATTATTACACTTACAATTTGGTTGAAAAACCATGCTGATATCTGTTTAGGAGCATAATTGTATTTTAAAGATTTCACAAGTGTCAGACGGAACTGTGTTGAAAAGTGATCTTGTAGTTTACAGTGTGATGTCATAAATTCAGGTTCAAGATAATTAAGGTTTACTGTATTTCTTTGAAAATTAATTGTTTGTTTTTTAAGTATTGGACACATTTTTGTTTGATAATAGATATATGGTATGCAACAGGCATTTTTACAGCGCTCATGCCATATACTCTAAATAAAAGAGAAATAGATTGTCATTTTATAAAAATACATAAAGAATTACCTTGGATCTGCAAATATGACATCATTCTTTACACTGCAAGGTCACTAGTTTCGGAATACTGGTGAAATCTTTGAAATGTAATAGCTCCTAAACGGAATAAGATGTCAACATCACATATATGGAAATGAAAATTCACGGGAATTTTCCTTCAACTTCTGAGGTATGAATAAGCAAACCTCTCTAAAGTCATACAGGAGCGGCGGAGCCGGGAAGGGGGATTCAGCCCCCTATAATTTAGGTGAACATGTGTTATTACGTTACCCAACCTCATAAGCCTCCAATATTGTTATCGCATGTCATCTGACCTCATTATCCCCCTCTGTAATATTTTGAACGCTCTGCCGCCCTGTCATTGCTTTTCTTTCCTCCACAATTTCTGATTACGATGTTTCTGCCAAAAAAGGTTTTTGGATCTTGCATTTATCTAATTAGGCCTACCAATCAGACAATATCGTTATGCAACCTGTCTTTCTGGCACCATGATTTTTCCTACAATGTATGTGGGTGGGGGTCGGAGGGGGGGGGGGGTCGGATCGGGGGTCGGGGGTCTCCCGGACAAAGTCGTAACATAAGCGTTTTAGTTGCATTCGTTAGTTTCTTCCTTGACAGATTTTAAACATTTCCCGGACGGGAGTGGGGTGTGGTAGTAGTAAATGTCCCTAAAAGGGGCTGTTCCCCCGGTTAGTTTCATTCCGGTTGTAGGTTGTAACAAGGCCTTAAGTCAAATTATATTCTTGTAAATATCTATAAAGATATTTTCAACTTCACAGTAAGCTTTTTTACTTTATTTTCAGGGACGACAACCGGTGCCCTTGGAGGAAATAGAACAGAAGATAGAAAAGGGAACAGAATGAGTCATGGAATTTGGCAGGGTCCACCAGGGGTGTAGGAAGCTGTCAGAAAGTGTGTGTGTGTGTGTTGGGGAGGGGTACGGCCTCTTAGGGGGCACTTCCCAAATCATATGTATATGTCCGCACTGTCTGAAGATGATAAAATAAAGTGAAAGGGGCACTTCATTTCTAGAAATGGGAAAATATTCCAATGGGAGCTCATTTCCCCATATATGGGACTGACAAAGTTGCCAGCTTCCTACTAATGGGTCAGTAATTAAGGTGGATTTATTTTAAAAGGGGCATTTATTTTGAAAGGGGTAATTTTGTAATATTTAGTTTTAATTTGCTCCAATTTTCCACAAGTTCTTGCACCTTTGACAGTAATTGAGGGGCACTTTTCATTTTCAAAAGGGGCACTTTTGTCATTTTCAGGAAAAGTGGGAAAACGTGCCCCAGTCAAAAATCATTTGCAAAACTTCCATTTTCTTGCTTTGCTGTTTCATTATTTACACCTCTGCATTTCCTGTATATGGATCTTAAAATAGATTATCATAAGATTTATTCTTTATCTTTATATCAGACTTTATTTATTATTTTCTCTCTCGCATTTATTTGCCCCGTTTATGATACAAAAAAAGCGGCCAAGAGGCTAGGGGACTCTTCTATGGCAACTGTACAAGGAAACATATCAAGATAAAACTATTATTATCATGGTTCAATTAATTTGTTCAATTTATATTTTAAATTATATAAACTAACAAATTTTAGATTAACACAAATATACATTTACTGTATAACAACTGCTCAATTAACTGGTTCAAACTGGTTCAAACAATGTTATAGTTTATATAAACTTGAAACTTTCTCAAAACAAAATCTTAGATTTTAGATTCTTTTCAACAGGTGCAAAGAAAAGTAGTAAAGGCTATAGGACCAAACAGCAAAAGACAATCACCAGTTTAAGTCCCAACCACCAAATAAAGAGAAAAGAATGCAAAATGAATTAAAAAACCCAGCTAGTTCTAAATGCGGGAAAAAGAAACTGCATTGAGGTACAGTCAGTCATCAAAATACTCTAGTCTAGATAATATACCCTGCAATAAACATGGGAGATGGCCTTCTGAAAAGGTCATACCTCTGAGGAGCTAACTATACAATAAAAAAGAACAATGGTTGCAAGACTCGTACAAAAGGTAATTTGAATGTGAATTATATATATCTTTGAACCCAAGCAATTAACATTGATTCTAAACTGTAACCTTGAACACGTGTAAACAGGTGAAAAGGTATCTAAAAACGCGTTTAATTATCATTGTTGTTGTTGTTGATGTTATTATCATTATTATTATTATTATTATTATTATTATTATTATTATTATTATTATTATTATTATTATTATTATTATTATTATTATTATTATTATTATTATTATTATTATTATTATTTATTAAATTATTATTATTATTGTTATTATTATTATTATTATTATTATTATTATTATTATTTTATTATTATTATTATTATTATTATTATTATTATTATTATTATTATTATTATTATTATTATTATTATTATCATTATCATTATTATTAATATTATTCAGATTACGAATGTGCAATTCTATAAGAAGATTGCATTTGATATACTTTGCCATGGCAACGTAATTTGGTAGCTCATTCTTAGTCCTATATTTGCGTTGACAAATGTAATACTTTGCTAAAATGATGATGTAATCAACGTCCCCATTTTCCAACGATAAAAATAGAACAAATTAAAAATTCCACTTTAACTGCACTTGGATTCCTGTAAATCTAGATTCTAAATAAACCAATACATTATTCACAAAAGGAAAATAGAAGAAAAAAAAAAACAAGTGTTGAATAATTTCAAATTTATGCTTACAGAAAGAACAAAGGGCAGAATCAACAATCTCAGTCCTTTGCATAAAATAATTTACTCGTAAAATGCGGTTAATAAGTCTATATTGAAACCACCTTAATTTTGTCTCCCTACTGCAAAGAAAAGAAAGCTCACATATCTTGCGCCAATTTTCATTTGGCAAATCAAAATCTAAATTGCTATTCAATTTTAAGTGTGCTTTATTTACATTACTTCCAGTATAAAAAACTTAACAGAATGTTATAAAAGAATTAAATACAAAAAAAAGCAAACCCTGCCTTTATATAGGGCATCTATCAAACATTTTCGTATCAGGTTTATCAGTTAAGTATTCAACTCCCTGAAAAATTGAGGCCTTGAATTTTAACTGCTTTCAGACTGGCTCATAATAATCTAAGAAATTTATTATATGATACAAATAATCCATTCTCCTTAATAAATCATTTATGTAAAAAACATGTTTTTCTATTTACTGAGCATAACAAACATATTTGTGATTAATAGTAATGGCACCATTGTACCACAATGACTGATTAAGTATCAAACCAGCGTCTGTTTTAATGCAGTATATACATTTGATAACTCACTAGAACAAGAAAAGAAACCCCTGCCCAGAAAGGTGTATTGACCACTTGAGCCACCTTTAACAGTTGAAAAGATAAGCAATTAACCTCAAAACCAGATACCAATAAAATCGCAGCTACCTCTATCAAACTTCACTAAATCCTCCACCCATTTACAGTTGCCGACGTAAAAGACGGCGTAACCAAGAAACTTTAACAGCTTTCAAGTGAAAATCTATATTAACCATTTGAACTCCTCCCATTTCGTAACTAGAAACAAATTGTTCCTATTTATCTTGACTGGACCTCCATTCCAGAAAAAAAACATAAATTATAATGTTCAGACATATAATAAAAGTGTTGATGGGTGGGGCAAAGTTAAAGTAATGTAATTTCATTTAGGAACAACTAAAGATTTTATAACAATTACCCGCCCAAGTGTAGAAATTATAATGTTTAGACACTTTCCTGGTCACATATAAATTTTGTATTAAAATCTTTGATAATATTTGTGTACTCTGGCTTTAGTAAAGAGAGTTGTGAAATTTCAATAACCCTAACTTTAATACAGCTAGAAACTTGTAGTGATAAAGTTTTGAAAGAATGATCTGAAAAAGGTTCCACATTTTGGGAGATATATTTACTTTAAGGTTCACTTAGAGTTCATAACTTTTTATTTAAAGGAAAGGATTGGCATCGTCTCATGAATACAATTTAGAAGTGAACGCCGCCGTGCTGGTAACGTCACTTCCGGTTTTATTGATAGCGAGAAATCTGTAATGTAACTGATAACACATGTATGTCTTTATTTTCGGTCCAACGGCGGGATGTGTTACCGAAAATAATGTACATATGTAATGCAGTCTATAATTACAAGGGTGATCGATCAAAACCAATTTGCATACAAAAAAAGGCGTTTCTTGCACTGATGCCATACTTACTCTTGTCCATGGTATAGTTCAGGGCTAAATAAGATATATACAACTGTTTCAAAGTCTTGTTTCTTGATTTCTTAAGCGGCCTTGAATACAGTTTGATAAGTCGTCTAATCAGTGAGTTAACCATTTTCATTAAAGAAAAGTAGCTTCTCCACTGGCTGACTGGCTAATGGACTTCATACAAGAATGGTCCAAACAAGTAAAAATACAAAAAGGGTACTCTGATAAATCAGAAATCAAAATTGGTGTTCCACAGAAAGGTCCACCTTCAGCATTATTATGTACTATATATACTAATAAAATTCGTTCAGACTCAAATTGTGCTGTTGTCAAATATTCTGATGATACCACCATTTCGTGCAATATCGATACCACCATTTTCGTGCAACATCTCTAATATCTCTCATCACAAAAATCAAGGTGACTATCAAAATTTTGTCAATGGAGTTATGAATACGCGCGGAGAGAAAAATCTGCTTCTTAACTGTTAACCCAAGAAAATCAAAGGAAATGGTTTTTGAAAATATAAACATAAAACATTAAGGGTTGATTGAAACAAAGAATGAGAGAACGGTATCTGGGAGTCTGCATCGATAATAAGTTATCGTTCTCTAACCATAATTCGAAGATGTTGTCCAAAGTGTATTATATTTTCTCTACATTCAGGACATTAACCTATATCGTTTCTTATTTCCCTCCTGAAACTAGGATTAAGATATTCACATCCTCCATCTTTCCTCATATCATTTATGCAAAACGAAAGACCACCCATTAATTTAGAAATAACATCCATGTGCAATAAAACAAATTATAATCTGAAAAAACCCAGCCACCATCCCAAGTTTCAGTACAACAGATTTTAGAAATTCATTTGCATATAAAGCTGCAATTTAATTCATATTAGTATTTTGAGCCTTTATTGTAACCTCTTTAGCTTATCATTTTGTATTTATTTTCATATCTTTAATCGTTTTATTGTCTCATTTTCTACATTCTTTCCTTTCGTTTATTGTTCTGTATTGTATATTATTGTATTATTGTATTTTCCGGTTTATAAATTGTACATAGTTTAAAAATAAAAAGATAAAATCGCAGATTTCTCGCAATCAACAGGGAAAATTGAAAACCGGAAGTGACGTTACCAACACGGCGGCGTTTACTTCTGAATGTATTTATGGGACGATACCTTTCCTTTAAAAAATCAAACCCGGACGTGCTCAATATGACACAGATCTTTTGAGCACCATTAAAGAACATTCAATTAACGTATTGCTCGTGTATTATGTACGCCTAATCAGGTGTTTGTTGACAAAAAAAAAAAATTGACATGATTTGATATTTAAACATAGGGTTCTAATTTTGATTATTTATACCTTTTTAAATGGTTTATTTTGAAATTTAGTACAGAAATGTTGAAAATAACAAAATAGCAATGGAGTTGTATTTACAAGGATTGTAGCACAAGGGATTATCTGAAGGCCGACATTACTTATTGTTCTCCAATTGAAAATCATTGATAAGGATCAACAAAGCCATTGTTACCTTTTACATATCAAATACAGGGTAATATTCGTTTAGAATCTACTTCAATTATGATTATTCTAAATGAAGATATCTCTATAGACCTTTTCAAACCGAGTTTAGCCGAACGAGATTTCTTCAGTACTTCGACCATTTAAATGCTGGGGAAACTTTTTCTTTGTTTCCCAACCAATCAGGTGCAGATTGAGGAAAAAATTAAGCAGCAATACGCGCGTATTTCCTTCATGCATAACGCACGTATGATACGTGCGCTTGAAAACATTTTTTCTTGGTCCTATACCGTGCGTGAATTGTGCAGACGGCCAAGACTCCTCCAGCATTTTATTGGTCAATAAGATTCCTCCAGTATACGATTGGTCCATTATGGACACGTGAATCTCGGCCATGTGATATCATTTAATTTAGTTATCCGGAAATTGCCGATTGAGATTTGAAAAGGTATATAAACCCATTGATAGACTTTGCGTAATGAATACATCCATTAGATCCCTTCTCGAAATATGCAGACATGCAAAACAGACTTGTATCATATCAAAATATATGCACCTGGTCTCATGTTGTTATTTCCAGTGTGTGTAAAATCTTATAGTAGTGTTGCGTAATGACGGTATCAAGTACATAAAGTCTGACATAATCCTTATTTTATATGATAGAACTATCTTCTGACTAAGTTTCACAACTCAGAAAGAAATCTAACATATTTTTTGCAACTATTCTTGTTGATTTCTTTCAAATACGGAGAACACTCATACGGTGAGCATGTAGAGTGATGTCGTGGGTGGTGGCGCTAATCGGATTTCAAACCGGTACATTCACACAAGAACAGCAACAACAAATAAAACCAAACACTAACCTAACTCCAGAGCACGTGTTCGGGCAATATGTAAATGTTTGAGGAAAGTGAAGGTGACGCCATACTATGGTTGGCCAAACAGGCCATAACGTATTGCTTCAACGCGTTGTCAAAATCTCTACAACGCGTTGTCGAAACTTCGTTAACGCGTTGCCGAAAAACCATTGGGATTAAAGAATTCACCCCACGTGATCAACTTTCGGCAACGTGTGTCGAAAAATTTTCACAACACATTGTTGAATAAACCAATGGGATTTAAGGATTCAACTCATGTGTTCGGCTCTCGACAACGCGTTGTTGGAAATTTTCCACAACACGTTGTCGAGAGAATTATCGGCAACGCGTTTTCGAAACATGTAGTGTCTGTGATTGGATGATAGTTTAAGATAGAGGTCACTTGACATCTTATAGCAATACTTTTTACCATTGGTCGCTTCTTCGACAACGCGTTGTCGAGAAACCTCTCGGCAATGCGTGGTGGATATTATTCAACAACGCGTTTCCGAGAGCTGGTGATGTAAGTTGCCGATTGCTGGTCACGTGAGGTGAATTCTTTTTTTATCCCATTGGTTATCCCATTGGTTATCTCATTGGTTGAAGTTTCGGCAACGCATTGCCGATAATTCCCTCGGCAACGCGTTGTGGAAAATTCTCGATAACACGTTGTCGAGAGTTGATCACGTGAGTTGAATCCTTAAATCACATTGGTTCATCAACGACGTGCTGTCGAAATTTCGGCAACGTGTTGCCGAAAGCTGATCCCGTAAGGTGAATACTTTTTTCTTCATGGTTTTTCGGCAATGCGTTGTTGAAGTTTTGGCAACGCGTTGTAGAGGTTTCGACAACGCGTTGAAGCAATACGTATGGCCCTTTCGGCCAACCATAGACGCCAAGGTATTTTCTTTCCACAAGATGATCTTGGAAATGGGAGGTCAAAGCACAGAATTCATCCTCACTGCAGTTACAGTTGGCGATTTGGGTTGTTACATCAGAATATGTAGCATATCCCTAGTTACATGATCTCTGACAAGCGACAAAAAGCCCGTTCTTACACACGAAAAGTGATTGCATGATGAGAGAAAGTGCTGAATAGTTTCATTAGCCTGCTTACAGAAGGGCAAGTTCTGAGTTGAATCTATCTTCAACTGATTGCACTGCTAGAGCCTGATTTGCACTAGTCAGGTAAACATCTGACTGTAGTATACGCTATTCTCAAGGTCAGAGAGACGTAACCGTGTACGGGTTCAGTACGGTTTTGCTAAGTTGAAGGGGAAACTTTATCATTACAGTCAATGGTATTAATGGTATTTATATATGTTGAAAACTATTATCTAATACACAATTTTTGTGAAGAAAAATAAATTATGTCCAGTATTTGTTGAAAAATGACTAAAAATAGGTTTTTCTTCCATTGACTGCAATGATAACTGACTGTTTTTCCCCTTAACTGAAGTTTGAGATCGTCAAAAAGCATTGTTACGTCGCAGTGCACCACAACATTCCCGGATGTTGGACCTCCAGAATAGACATTACATGACTGCAAATACTCGATCAGATATCATCTCATGCATCTAACGGTGGAAACCGCTACATTGACTCATAATAGTCGCGTCGCAAAATATTTGCGACGCACTCCTGTTTTGCAAACATTTTCCAAGAAATTATAACTTTTTTTAACTCATTCCTTTTAAACCTGCAAAAGTTAAGCTACATAACTAAAAGAAACTTCTAATACATAACTCCTAATCTTATAAACTTAGGCACGATCAAAAAACTATGAACTAAAACCGGTAAAAAGAAGAAACTTTCACCTACTTCGGTTGCCACCTTCTCACAGTCGTGTGCGGCAAAGTGAATGTACCTAATCTTTTCGAATTCTATCGAATATCAGCCATGCCAGCGTAGCGTAAAATGTTGAACGCGGGTGTAAAAAAACAAATTGTGCTCTAAAACAAGCGCACACATCCATTGACTGTACTGATTGAAGATAGCATTAGTAATCATCATGGTATATAGGAAATATTCAAGACATCTTAATTAAGGAAATAAATGACAAGTATATATTCTTTTTTTTTTGCCAAATGCGTCCTAAGCAAGTGGAGGTGGCAATCAAAATAATGAATGGAGTGGACATTTTCATGCAACTGTGTGGCAAATGGAAAGCATCAAAAAATTAACTGAAGCCAAAAATTTGCCTCAAGTTTAGGCCTACTGTCATACATTATCAATTAAAATTGTAATGAAAATTATTATGAGGTGTATACTGAAAACTAATTAAAGATGCACAATAAAGGAGTTTCCCGTTTAGTTCAATGTTGTTCCCAATCATGGGGTTCGTTCTGGTATGACTCCACGCAAAATAGGCAAGGAGCGAGTCAAGAAGATGGCAACATGGTGATAAAACATCGGGTATGCATGCATCTAAAAGTGAAGATGCACAAATAAAGAGAATAACAGTTTTGATGTAGAAAACAGCCATTTTAAAGCATAAAAAGAGTTTTGAGTATCAAAACCGTTACCTTATAGCAAGGGCGAAAATAACGCCTAAAATAAATATCAGAAGCACAAATAAAGAGAATAACAGTTTTGATTCATGAAACGAGTTTTGTATCAAAACCGTTACTTTATAGTGGGAGGCCAATTTTTGCCTCCATTGTCTCCATGAGAAGGGTAGGGGTTGCCATCGTTGCCCCGTGGTTCAGGTGTTCTTAATTTCATTGCCCATCTACGTCTCATAAGAAAGGCTTTGATCTGTTGATCGCTTTGTTTTTTCAATTCAAATTGTAGCCTTATACTTATATAGACAAATATAGACAGAAAAACTATTTTAAATTGTCCTGATTGATTTTTTGTCGGATAAATTTGTCTAACACCCACTGCGCTCGAAGTCTAGTTATGCCCCTGCCTGCCTGCGTGCACGATTGAGCAGAGGACATAATTAATCCAGAACAGACTTACAACTTGCGAATTGCAGGTATTTATAACACTTTAATTGAACTAATACTGATTTTTCCTGCTTCAGATCCTCATTAAAAAAATATTAAATAAAGAAAACGCCCGTACTAGATTTTCTACCCTCATTGGCCTAATTCTTTCCACCTCCCCTGGGTATAGCTGGAAGCGAAATTTAGTTAGAAAATCAGAAGTGAATTTCTTTGGACAAAGCCAGGATACGTCGAAATACGAGAAATAGATGCACTTAAAAGTCGATCCGGAGAAATCAAACTACATTGTTAACCAGTGCTTATGCTACATCCAGAATGTTCCAAATTTGTCTTTGTGCCGACTTATTCACGTACACTTTGGAAAAACTAAATATAAAAGGAATTTAAGTTCCTTTAAAATCAATTCACCATGCACAACTTCAAAATTGAGGGCCGTAAATACTTTCCCCCAATAAATAATAATAATAATATAACGAAATTGGGGGGTAGTGGTTATTCAGAGCAAGCGACCCCCTTTTTTGAGAAAGTGCCCTTTTGAAATCTAAAGAAATAATAAGCACCGGAAATTTCAAAGTTTGTTGTCCTGTTGTACGAAAAACGAACCCTCGTTTTAAATTCTGGCTATGGGCCTGCCACTGCTTCGGCGTAGCTATAACAAAGCTGTTTTTAGACCGTGAAAACAAGGTTAAGAGGAATGCAAGTGGATTCAGGAGTTCAGAAAGTTGCCGATCTGACTTAATATTTTATTTTGATCTTCCCCTAAAGTTCATCTTTTAGCATACTTCTTTGAGAGTGTATGGGGTGTTTTAATTTATTTTCAATATTTCTGATGGATTTAACATTTGATTTAAGAAGTCTTTTGGATTAGGCCTACTGTATATTCGGAATTTAATCGGCAAGATACAGTAAGTCGATTATCTTTTCTCCAGAATGTCCCTTTTTCAATTTGTCCTGTAAAAGTTCAGCGCGCAAATACGTACAGCAGGCCAAGGGCTGACTGGGGGTCAAAATTCCATGGGTCGAGGTGCTCCAAAGTGTGCCATGATGGACTGAACTGGGGAGTCTAAGCCCCCTCCCCCCCGCGTGGGACACCCCGGTGGTTTCTTCACGCTTTGTGAGGCATATTAGACATTATTAAAAGCAGGGGGGCGACACTAGGTTGGGGCATCGGTCATTGACCGATTGACCAACTAGCCAGTCCGCCCCTGAACATACAATCAAACCAATTAAATACGATGTTGAATGAAAGTGAAACTATAAATGGTCTTGTTATTCTGTGAAAGAATTATAAGTTTATATTTCGGTGACAAGCGAGTCGGCTGTTCGATAGGCCAATACGCAAAACTTGAAGGAACTATCATCGTTTTCATTTGTTTAATGTCTTATGCATGCAGCTCAATGTCTTAATACAAGAATCTAGAACATATCCGTGATTAATGGAACAGAATCTCACCAAAACAATAATTGGTGATATAATGTTTTATTAACTCTGTGCGGTAAAATTAAATCAAACAAATTATTCCATGAAAAATCGAACCAACACGTAATATAAGAAATAACATGCACAACAAAATGAACAATGAAAACAATTGTTTGGTCATAATTCTTTATTCTTGAAATGGTCCCGCTATGAAAGATAAAATGGAAAAAGACTTTACAGATATTTCGAAATTGGTTTTCTTTCCTTTTTATCATTAAGGATCAATATACACTGCAAAACCAAAGTGTATATATATTTCTTGTACTACGATATGTGCGAGCGTATACGATCACAAATGTGTTACGATCATATTCAATATCAACTATAAAATGTAATTAGAAACACGTATCTTAAAAATTATGTTGACTGAGCCTGAACAATATTTAAACCTCAATTGAAATCTCCTGGGGTGGGTAGACACGCCAGTGCACCACAACTGATTATCAAAGGCCGTGGACATTGACTTGGTTGTCGATGTTATGTCTGTCCGTACGTCGTACCTGTGTTCTCGTCTGGGTCGTATTAAGCGTTTCGTGATAGCATTTGTACTATCATAAGCGAATACGCAGGCGACGACCCCGTCATTGTAATTGTGTGTTCAACTCTCTCTCTCTCTTATTCAACAATGAAGACAAGGATTGACTCTTGAGTTGAATGGGCTGATTCTATAGACAAGGACAGACGCTAAACAGATGCAATCGCGAATCATTCCCGACGATTACAAACTTGTGCTTCATTGGAAATTCGGGAATGTTAAAGGGGACGCAAATTGACGGGAGACGCATTTGGGGACTCATTTTCAATTTGTCTTTTCCCAGTTGTAAAAACGGACGCATTTTGTCCTGATGCAATTGTCACTGACAGAACAGTATTGTATGCCACTGAACGGGTGAGGAGATCGTGGTAAACACGCTGGCCCCAATTTTTCTTCCAAAATCGCGTAACAGGAACCAGGACTCTTCGTAAAACAACAGGAAACGTTTTGGGACCTTCCATGATCCGTGTCTGCATTGCAGTTCTAACACATTACATACCCAAAATACTCCAATACTTTCTTGCAAAAGTATCCTTATCTTCAGATCTATATTGCTTCTAGATTAAACGTTCTTCAGAAATACTGCTCGGGAAATACTGTTCCATTAACAAAACAGGTATCCATAATTAGGTATCGACTCTCGAGCAGTGCAAAACTTTTACGTTATTGCCATACAATTGCGCAATCTCCGTTACGTTTGGAATTATGCCTTTTTGACTTGTTGTTGCAAAATCATCAAAACTGCATATTTTGTATGACCACCTTGTCGCAGTCCATCAGGTATTAAACCACCTTGTGCAGTGTGTGTGTGTGCGTGTGTGCGTGCGCGTGGTGTGTGTGGGGTGTGTGTGTGTGGAGGGAGGGGGCAGAAAATAAATTTGTTTATAAAAGGTGGGAGGGCAAAATCACCAAATCGTACCAAGATACAAAAACACTATACAAAAAATATAAATATGGGGAAAGTGAGAGAAAAATAATCCTCATGCACCCCTAATTCCGTCTACCGCATCAAATTTAACTGCTTAATTTATGAGGGTCATTGCGAACAACTACAAAACCAGTTCCAGTGCACCCCTGTCATCTGGTTCCAGAACTTTAATTATGGGGGAGGTGGGGGGGAGTATCTATTTTTTTTTATATAGGCCTACGTCCCAGTTGGCCAACCCGAGAATCAACATCGTGAGGAGTTGGGCGGACATAATTTTAATAGCTACCCGATTCGGGCATGACTTCCATAAATCATCATATAAACAGTACATCCGACCCCCTCCCCTACCACCCTCCCCCTCCCCACATACTTTTTGTTCAGAAATAACGTTATCATGGTCCTCCGATCCTCCACATTTTAAGACAATGCCATCAAAATTCACGGTTGCCCTCACACAACTTTAGGAAGAAAAAAATACGTCACTGCATCCGATATTTCATATCATTGCCCGATTAGAATCGGTGAACAAAGAATCAAGATGTCAGCATCATACCGTGTCTTGAAAGACATGAGTTTTATATCTTGTCGAGTCGGGCATGATTTTATTTGAATAAGATGGGTATCCGGCCGACAAGGCGGCTGCCGTCCTCAGCCCCCTCTCACCTCCCGCCTCGTACGGAAATGAGTCCTGGAAAGGTAGCTTCTAGGGAATCTAGGGCGACGTCCAGAGGATCCAAGCAGCCAAGGGCATGATTAAGATATATGTCTAATATAAACAGTATACATCCGACATTTTCAATCTCTGCCCGGCTAAGATCGCGGTGCCTAAGAATCATGTTGTCAGCATCATGCCAAGTCGGAGGATATGATTCTTATATCTAGCCAAGTCGGGCATGGTTAAGATGTACCTTTTAATTTAAACAGTATAAATTCGACATTATGCGTCTCTGTCCGGCTTAGATCACGGTGCCCAAGAATCATGTTGTCAGCATCATGTCAAGTCAAGTTGGGAGGACATGATTATAATTTCTAGCCGATTGGAGTATGGCTCAAATAAATCACTGATTTAAGCATTATAACTACCATTTCACATCCCTGTCCGACCTTTTCTGTCGTATCAGAATAGTGCCGTTACATTCAGTGCGTTATAAATGTATACGCCTTAACACTTGCCCATAATTATGTACGCAGTTGTGACCGTGCGTGTAACTTTTTATGAAACTGTTTGTCCCAAATTGCATGTAAACGCGGGGAAATAGTGCGCATAAACAGTGTTGCCAGACCACTCGAAGACTTCACAGATTGTTTATCGTTAATGGTTCACTGATATAAGCGTCGGAAATGTCTTTTTACGCATCCCGACCCTAACTAAACATCTTCACGATCTTTCTACAGCCTGCTGATTCAACCTTTTAATTTTTGGATGAGTCACAGCGCATTTGCGGTGTCGGCGCCATTATGCGCATGACATCGACGCTTCAAATTTGGATACTTCAAAGTTGACCGTGCGCAGTAATGGAGACGGCTCACTGTGACATTGTAAAACTAGATATTTATTATTGTATTGGCAACCGAATTTTACCTTAGTTTTCATCATCATTGTTTTATTGTACTTAGTGCAAGAAAGACGCGATTCAACTTCAATTTATCATTACTACTTTGTTACGAACTAACAGTTTTCCAAAGGAAAATGGGGTAAGTACTATCAGTTCCAACCATCGTTCAATCGTGCGGCTTTCTGAACGGAATAGTAGATATATTTGGCAATTCTTCCTGATTATTCTCATTTTACAGATTCTCAACGAACAACTTCGTTTTAGGTCTAAGTGCCGCCGCCGTCGGTGTCATGGCTTTCAAGCTTGCAAGTGACCTGCTGTCAGAAAATAAACCACTTGTTAAACGACCAGCTGACAATACATCTTTGAAAAGCATTCTTCCTTTCTATCTGCTTGGAGGCAAGAACGAGGGGACCGACGTTGATGCGCTCCCAGTTGCTAACGAGGTTACAAAGGTAGGCCTATGTTCTTTTTAAAAATAAATGTTGAGTGATATCACGGCTAAAATTTTGTAATTTCTTCTCATCATATAATGCAAATTTGTATTTTGGGGTTCCAGGGGATAAACCCTCGAAAGTTTTGTGAATTTAACTCTTTTTTCGCATTTATTCTCTTTAGATATATTATCCAGTGGCGCCAAAAACGCTCCAAGAAGGTGGCCTTAGCTTGGTCCAAGAGGGAAACCCCTCCAACTCCGCTGTCTGATTGTCCATGAGATTTATCTTCAGGAGCGTGTCTAGCTTTTAACCTTATGATTTTTGTTGGGGGTTGTGAAAGGGGGAGTAGTGAGATAAACACCTCACTTATAGGCATTACTGGCCAGGCTGTGTATAACAGCCATGTAGTGGCTATAACGTATACTACAGTCAGGTGTTAGCTGACTAGTGGGAGGTGAAGTCTCCTAAACACCAATCTTATGAAGAAGTTTACCGAACTTTTCAGTTGGTGCAAACTAGAACAGTTTAGGTTCAAAATTGACAAACATTCAGTCGATACGAACTAAAAATGCCAACATCAGTGTTTGCTATGATTCATTTGATATTGCAGTTAATTATACTTATGGCTTTGACAATTTTGTTGGGGTGAGCTAATCCCCCAATAGCCATTCTTAAACACAAATCCTTTAAAAAAAAAATCTGCAGTGGGCAAAGGGAGGGGGTGGGGAGGGCAAAACATGCAAAACGGATATATCATCTCCATATATTTTGTAAAGTCATTTATACAGGTTTCTTATCTCCAAAAACTATTTGTAAAGGGGAGGTCGTAAATTTATTGGAAATTTCCAAAGAAATTTATGAAGATTTAAAAAAAAAGATAAAAAAAATTCCAACAAATTTAAGAAAACTTTGCAAAAATGTTAGGAAAATTTCATGAAAATGAAGCAAGCTTCCAAAAAAATTGAAGAAAATGAAACAATTTTCCAAAAAAGGAAGGAAATTTCCTGAAAATAGAAGAAAACTTCCAAAACAATTGAAGTAAACTTTCAAAAAATTGAAGATAACTTCCAAAAAATGAAAAAAAATTCCCGAGAAGGAAAAATTCACGAAAGTTGAAGAAATTTGAAGGAAATGTCTCTTCAATGAAGGAGATTTCTCGAAAATGAAGGAAATGTTCCGAAACTTTCCCAGTCTGTTCCTCAATGTTGACTATTGTTGAGTTGACGATATCAATTTATCATTTCTTATATTAATATATTTATTTCACAGTGATATTTCATAGGGTCAAAAATCACCACTGGGGAGGGGGCGAGAGGGGGCGAGGGGGCGAGGCGCAATTAAAAGGAATGGAGGGGGAATTGTCCCAGTATGTTAAAAAGGCTATGCCACAGCATAGCGTACAGTCTTTTCGTGCTGAAATTTAAGCTTCAAATTTTATATTTTGATATTCGGAAAGTGTCACTAATTTGCTAATGTAAAATTCAAACGCTTTATCCTTCATTATGATACCATTGTGCTTTTATTTTTGATATTGATTACAATCCGAAAGCTTCCAAAAAAAGAGCTCTTGTAGATTCAAAAGGAAAAAACTCTCCACCCCCGACCTATCTTTGCCCCCGCCATTTGACAAGCATGCTCCTCCCTTTCCCCCCGGTATCAAAATTCTGGCGCTGTCTCTGAGTGCGTGCGAAAACTTAAGGTGAAAGATATGGGGATTAATGCATGAAGAAGCGGAGGCCTCATTTTTTGTTATCCTTTGCCGTATTTTCCATTGCGATTTTTTTTTTTAAATTTTGTATTAAAAGGTTGACGTTGGAGCAGCCACAAGGAGGAACAACAGATATGCACCTGGTTGTTTTCATTTCAGAAATGGCCACAAAGCTACGTCTTCAACAAAGAAACAATTTCTGCAACATGAAGATGAATTTGAAGTAGTCCAGGATAGCACACTACGTTCAGCCGAAGATTGGCATATATTGTCATTATGTTGGATTGGCATGCTAACACCGAAAGCACAATGACCGGTCGACCACATATTTGCAATTGGATGAGAGAGGTCGCGGTTGCTTCTGGTGAACAACTTTACATCGTCAGAAATGGAAAAGCCATCAAGATCGAGAAACTACCCCAGCCAATAATGATCACGTATCCACATGTTGGTCAAATGATTTACGAACATTTTCAAAAATTCTTCAAGCTTACAAATCTAGAAACTTCATCATCGTATCAATTTCATCATCAAAAAACTCTTTTTGCTTTCTAAAAAGTGGTTATCAACAAGTGTGGGTGTGTGGAGGGCGTAGGGGAAGAGGAAATAGGGGAATCAAGTTTCAAATCAAAGTAAAGATGAGTAGTATTTTGTGCGAAGTTACTGTTGGGCAAGGGCCCATCTAAAATTCTTTTTCTTAAATCATCTTCAAATTTCAAATCCTCTATAACCTTTAAAATTTCTTTGAAAAGTCAAATTATCAAGCATCAGATTCAAAATGATTAAACAATCTGGGAGCTGTAATTTTGACTTGATAGCACTTTTTTGAAAGAAGGTTACACATCACTTACATCAAGCACGTCACGTGTGGGGTGTATGTGTGGAAGAGGGAAGACAATCAAATTTCAAAACAAAATCTATTGACAGTATTGTTAGGCGGAAGTTGCTGTTGAACAAATCTCAATTTAAATACAATGCCTGGTAAAATCACCTTAAAATTTCAAAATGTCTTTATAATGCCAATATATTTGTCAATGATGTGATTCTATAAGATTACAACTTAGCACTTGACAATGTTTGAATGTTTTTGTCCACGGGACCTACAGACAAAATGAAAGTTTTTTCTTAGTCTTCAAATTTGTTCCATGCATAGCCTAGCCAAAAGGTACTATACCGCTCCCGACGGTATTCCCATCGAGGTATTTCTTTTATCATGTCACCCATAAACTGCATCTTTCTGGTTTTTCACCCATTAGCATCAACCAATACAATATAGGTCATATCATCACGATCATCTATTTCATTACACTAATTGTCTCCTCATTCCTTTTGAAATCACCTACAAACTTCTAAATAGGATTACAAAAACTTCAAAAGTTCTTTAATGACCAATTCATCAATTTTCAGGTATATGTTAATCAGAACATGATTTTATATGATTACATAAATTAATCGCTTGACAAAGTTTGTACATGTGACTTTCAGGCAAAGCTATTTTTTGCATAAATTTATGTTGTCCATGTATAGTTAAAGTTACTCACGATATGCAGCTACCCTGAGCCTAAATGTACCACTACAGAGGTCACACCATCACCAACTCTACCTCACAGCCTCACTAGCTGGTTCTCTAGGTTTTCAAATTAGTAGAAAATTTAGTCGTTTAGTATTGTGTCCACGAATCATTAATTCTGAATGGTAGATCAAGTAGTACGGGAGGATCATACAGCAAGAGACCAATCAGGTCCCAGGATCGTTATGACACCACCCTTGCACGTATCTTCTATCAGTCTATACGAAAGCTTTGAGGGAATGCCGCACAATTCAAACTGAAGTTTGTCTTAAGAATAAAGCCAGGCGAAGAAGCTTGACGACTCGACTCAAAATGCATTAGGACCTGAAATCTTGGGCATCAAATTGACCGATTTTCTTAGCAACGAGGAAATCAGAGAATAGTCGAAACTACCTCCAGTGTCTCTACGATCGGCATGTGGCGCATGCGGAATTGGCCGGGTCATGATTAAGGGCCTCCCTCACAAGGCTTACCAACCTGCCACCTGGTGTTGTGGTGGACCTCAGAAGGTAGAGGGAGAAAATGTCGGCCTTAAAGTGAAGTGGCACTAGACCACCGAGCGTCGGACGATGCAAGAGGTAGTCTAAGTAAGCTTGGTAGAGCTTTACATTGACCGTCCCTTTGAATGCAATGAGGCTATTGAATTTGAACAATTAATTTTTCACGATTCTGCAACACTTTGGGCAATCTCCTCACACTCATGACCTCTTTGGAAATCAATATGAACGCGGTAAGTGTTCGACCTTGTATTGAAAGAAGTCAAGAAATATCCGGACATAAACGAAAATGTAAAGAAGCAAAATCAAGACGTTGAAGAAGGACACGAAGGCGTGGAAAACAAAATGAAGACGACCGATGATGAGTTCTTCTTTTTAGCCACAAACTGACAAAGTAATTTGCTGAATCTCGTCAACGTGATTAAAGGAGCCGCACAAGAATCGTGTATTTCCTTTTAACGCCAACAAGCCATGATTAAACCAGTCATGATTAACTCAATCAAAGAAAAGGAAGGTGAAAAGGAAGAAAGATACAATTTGAGTACACATTGATAACTTTTGTTTTGCATAGCGCGATTCACTAGTAAGAGCCGATAGCTCACGAAATCACAACAACGGACACAATTCATGGAATGTACCAAAATAGGAGACAAACTCACCTAATTCAGTGCTCGTTGCAAACTATTCAGTTTAAAGCGTGTGTGAGCTGTTGCGTGGGCGGAGTTGTTGAAAACGTAATGAATGTTTTAGTAAGACTTGCGATAATTTGATCGTCGCTGTTTACCAAATGATTGCTTGACGTGTATTTATTACTGAACTGCGCATATTCTGTCATAGTGGGAGTACTGCGTTATACCCTAACTGCTTCCCAAACGAATTCAATACCAATTATACGATCAATTATTCGCGGGCCTATCTATCTGCCTATGAGATATTCGTATTCCTCAAAAGGCTTCTGTTGATGTACTTCGCGTCGGCGAAGTGAAGTATCGTGTAGCTTATATCCATGACTTTAATCATTTCGCATGTCACCCAGTCCTGTTTTAAGTTTTTTGGTATACTCATGTCGTTCTTTGGCACTAGCCATCGCAGAGATCCTAACAGAACAGCTTTCCTTGACATCGGAACGGGAGTTTCTGAGTAGAAGCACAGTTTGTTTCATTAGTCTTTTATAGATTCTCACAGCTGTGGTGTTCTGAGCCTGTATATATGTTTTCTGGATGACCGACATGACCGATGGTGTTGTTTGCAATATTGTATTGGACTTGTTCTCCATTTTCGGCGCTTGATTTATCCTTAAAGTTTCAATGCGACCATCGAAGAAATAAATCTTTTAGCTAGAAGTTTCCTGCAGTACCTCTAGGCGGCCAATCGTTGTTTCCTTAACATTCAATCATTCTCTTTGTGCGTTTAACTGAACGTATTACTATTATTATCATTATTATTATTATTATTATTATTATTATTATTATTATTATTATTATTATTATTATTATTGTTATTATTATTATTATTATTATTATTATTATTATTATTATTATTATTATTATTATTATTATTATTATTATTATTATTATTATTATTATTATTATTATTATTATTATTATTATTATTATTATTATTATTATTATTATTATTATTATTATTATTATTATTATTATTATTATTATTATTATTATTATTATTATTATTATTATTATTATTATTATTATTATTATTATTATTATTATTATTATTATTATTATTATTATTATTATTATTATTATTATTATTATTATCATTATTATTATTATTATTACTATTATTATTATTATATTATTATTATTATTATTATTATTATTATTATTATTATTATTATTATTATTATTATTATTATTATTATTATTATTATTATTATTATTATTATTATTATTATTATTATTATTATTATTTTATTATTATTATTATTATTATTATTATTATTATTATTATTATTATTATTATTATTATTATTATTATTATTATTATTATTATTTGTATTATTATTATTATTGTTATCATCATTATTATCATTATTATTATTATTGTTATTATTATTTTATTTTTACTCCGTTTATTGACATCTTCAACAACAACGATAACGATTCATACATTTGTAAAAGAAACCTCACATAACGAATAATAACTAATATTCGATTACTTTTAACATAAGTAAGAGCAGACAATGATATAATGTACAATACAATCAATTGTAAATAATGAGAAAAGCACATCTGTGTATTCTGCGACTTCATAGAGTGATAAGTGAATGAAAGAAAAATAAATTGATAAAAACAAAACTAAGCGAAAAATTAGCAAAAGCTAGCTAATATAGTAAAAACAATAAATTAAGAAGATTACCAATAGAAGGAATGCGCAAAATACACAGACGTACCCTGCCTCCTTCCATTCACAAAAAAGAAAAAAAAAAAAACATTAACGGGGATTAAGGAATAAGTAACACAATATGACGCAATGAGACGCAATGAATATCAACCGTCAGAGAATGTGAACAGTACATATATATATATATATATATATATATATATATATATATATATATATATATATATATATATATATATATATATATATATATATATATATATATATATATATATATATATATATATATATATATATATATATATATATATATATATATATATATATATATATATATATATATATATATATATATATATATATATATATATATATATATATATATATATATATATATATATATATATATATATATATATATATATATATATATAGTTAAACAAAGCAAAAAATTTCACAGTGTCAAAATAGAGAATTTTAGGGTTGAGATACATAGTAGCCTCAAAGACATACAAAAGGAGTAAATTAAGTATAGAATAGATGCAAGTATAAGTGCAAAGAATGCAGTAGTTTAGTCTACATACTAAGTGTTACTTAAAGAGATTAAAAAGGGTGCTATTTGGGTTGCCATGACGATTGATATACCCGTCAACTTGAAGATTAAATAACAAAATGCGATTAAAATGATTAGCTTGGTGTAAAACAGACTTACACCTGCAATTATGAATATAATTTTTAGTATGAATTAGGAAGTAATTTAAAGGGGCTTTCAGATTATCTAGTTGTCCAAAGAATACAATGACTTTATTAAGAACAACGGGGTTTGAAATAATAAGCTTCACAGCATCACTTCAGAAACAAGTAACAAACGAGCAATCCCAAAAGAGATGAGATAAAGTCTCATCTGAGGCATTACAAAATGTACACAAGGGTGAATCTAATAACGCTATCTTATTCAAAAAATAATTGGTACCTAGTATCCTGTGAATGAAACGGAATTGGAAATATTGAAGTTTAGAATTCTCAACAGCTTTAAAGGATAACAGAAAGATTTTGTTCCAATCAGTAACATAAGGAAAATCGTCGTTCCACTTATCTAAACAGGATGGTAACTTCTTGTACTGTTTTACGATAGAATGATAGATTGATCTGTCAGTCTGTTGGAAATGCAATTGGAACAATAAAGCGATAAATTTGATTCATTACGGGTAACATTAACAGAGTTGGCAACATGGGGAGGTAAATTATCTTTCCAAGAGGCAGGTATGCAAGAAATAATACCAAAATAACGGGTGAAAGGTAAGGATGTAACCTTGAACTCTTTTATGAAGTCAATACAACTTTTCGGAGAACCATCCATGCAGAAAAAGTCACGGACCCGAAATACCCCGGCGTTTAAAAGATTCTTATCAAAAAATGTCTTGTTTCCAATTTTTAGAAGTAAGTTGTTTACAATAATTTGATTATTAAAGTGATCAAGCGACATATTAAAGTTAAAAGAGAACCAAGCTTCACATACCTGTTTTACAAAACAGTTCTTAATATTCAAAAAATCATGTGGACTCATATTACATTTAAATAGAAACATATTTTCAAAATTACGTAAAGCTAAATCAAAAAAATCTTCCAATTATTTGAAATAGGTGAACAATAACGACGAATCCAAGAAAACTTTAGAGTAGAAATAAAAGATTCAACATGCAACATACGAAGCCCGCCCTCATAATAATCATTAATAAGTGAAGAGCTTTTAACTTTATGTGGTTTACCATTCCAAATAAACTTATACAAAATTTTGAAAAGTTCTTTGATATAGGAATGAGGGGGGTTTGGGAGCACAGTAAATAAGTAGACTAGTTGGGAAAGAGCAAAAGATTTAATGATAGTAATTTTGCCCATGGGTGTGAGGTCACGAGTTGACCATAGATTAAGAATGTTCTTAAGGCGAGATAATTTGGGCTGATAATTCAGATGGAAAAAATCGTCATGGTGAATTGTAAACGAAATACCTAAATAAAAAATAGGGCCACTTGAAAACTTAAGAATATAATTTTTGAGATGATTTAGGGGTATTTCGGTGTAATAACCAAGGGGGGAAATGTATGATTTATCAAAATTAATTACGAGACCGGGAACTTTGCCAAAGCCATTTAGACTTAAAATAGCGGCATCAGTAGACGACTTAGAACCGTTCGTAAATAGAACAGTGTTATCAGCAAATTGACAAATTTTTAAGTTGATATCACTTACATGTACACATCTAATATAATGGTTATGCTTGATATAAATACAAAGAATTTCAGAACAAATTATAGATAAATAAGGACTAAGAGGACAGCCTTGTCGTACGCCACGTGATACCTGAAAATAATTAGTACAATGACCATTGTTGATTACACATGAAGTAGCCTTTGCATAAAGGGTAGAAACCCATTGTATGAAACCATTGTATTATTATTATTATTATTATAATTATTATCATTATCATTATTATTATTATTATTATTATTATTATTATTATTATTATTATTATTATTATTATTATTATTATTATTATCATTATTATTATTATTATTATTATTATTATTATTATTATTATTATTATCATTATCATCATCATCATCATCATCATCATCATCATCATCATCATCATCATCATCATCATCATCATCATCATCATCATCATCATCATCATCATCATCATCATCATCATCATCATCATCATCATCATCATCACCATCACCATCACCATCACCATCACCATCACCATCACTCATCCTCATCATCATCATCATCATCATCATCATCATCATCATCATCATCATTATTATTCATTATCATCATCATTATCATCATCATCATTATCATTATTATTATTATTATTATTATTATTATTATTATTATTATTATTATTATTATTATATTATTATTATTATTATTATTATTATTATTATTATTATTATTATTATTATTATTATTATTATTATTATTATTATTATTATTATTATTATTATTATTATTATTATTATTATTATTATTATTATTATTATTATTATTATTATTATTATTATTATTATTATTATTATTATTATTTGTATTATTATTTGTATTATTAGTATTATTATTATTATCATCATTACACTTATAAAGCGCACATCAATACGTAGCAAAACATAATCTATGGCGCTGTACAAATAACAAAAGCAAAATATATCAAACTAAAAGTAAATATAGACTAAAAATAAATTGTAAAACTAAAACTAAATACCAAAGCAAATATATGCAGACCAAAACAAAGTAACTTGGACTAAAACAAGATTAAAGTAAATAAGAAATTGGATAGTGGTCAATAAAAACTTTGGTATGCAGTAGAAGAGCACAAATAGTTACAACTTAAAAATTAAAAATAAACAAAAATTTAGATTAGAAAATACAATAAAATCAAGGTTGTACGGGACTCTAATGATAAAAAAATAATTATATAAACGGGTAAAAGCATGTGTTTTGAGACGAGTTTAAAAAGTGGCAACAGTATCCGATAGTTTATTCTTAGTAGGGAGGGCAAAGTTTAATCTTAGTAGGTAGGGCAAAGTTTAATCTTAGTAGGGAGGGCATTTCAAAGTCTGGGGGCGCCAACTGAGAAGAACCTGTCACTGAAGGTTTTGCACCGGGTGACGGCGGACATTTAAAATACAATTATTACTTGATCTGAGGAAATAACGGTACGGTCGGTGTGATGACAATTAATAAAGGTAGGAGGGGGCCATGCTGTGTAAAGCCTTGTATGTTAACACTACAATTTTAAAATTGATACGTTCTTTAATTGGAAGCCAATGAAGGGACCTAAAAGCAAGGGATATACTGGAGGATATATCTAGGTTCCAAATTACACGAGCTACCATATTTTGAATCCACTGCAAAGATTAATGGTAGGATTTGGTAAACCATATAAGAGAGAATTGCAACAGTCAAAGTGTGGTGTAACCAGAGCTTGTACTAGAGTTCTTGTAGAGTCCACTGATAAATGTGTTAAGAGATTCCCGTGGTATTTTTTATAACCTGGATGTTTGATCTTTTCTGCACAGTGCGAAGGTCCCCATGGCAAAGACAACAACAGGAATCGACGATGGATTTCGTCTCACTCGTCTACTTAGTATTTCTCTATCATGTGAACAGGAATGGCAAAATTGTCGACTGCTTCAGTATTTTATTTTATTCAGCTATTTGAGTGGGTTGGTGGATTGGTCGTCGTTGAATTCACGACAAGTATGACAAGGGACTAGAGCGAGAGACTTCGGGTGCAAAAATGTTTGGAGAAAGATTCACATTCAGACTGTAGAAATTTTGTAATATTATATTCAAAAAATATATATATATATTCTTCAATCTAGCCTACCCTTTTTCGACGTGATTCAAGTTATGTAGTGATGTGATCAGATTTCGGAATAACGGGAAAGGGGCCACTGGCAGTAGGTGCTCTTTTGAAAGTTTTGGCGGACCGGGGCAGGAGGTGCCCCTTTAAAAGTTAAGGACGGACCGGGATAGGTGCTTCTCTTTTGAAGTTGAGGGCGGACTGGGACAAGCTGTGCCCTTTTTAAAGCTATATGAATTATTCTAGGCCATTCTTGAAAACAAATATTATGAAATAGAAATTTACTCAGTCACAAATCCTACATATAGTAGAGTCAATATACCACGTAACCCCAAAAAAATTGCAAGAAAAGGTTTTTTTTGCATTTTTTGGTACTATTTGACCTGGAAATTAACATACTAAAAGTTGGCAAAAATCTGACCACCGGGAAGGGTCTAAATATGACGTCATACAAAATGGCTGCCAAAATGTAATAAAATGCTTAATTTCAATGATTTGCATACGGTTTCTGGCATCTTTAAGTATAAAATCAAGTTTAAGGCATCAATATCTTACATGATTGTTAATTTTTCAATCTGACCAATGTACCTGTGTGACGTTATACCGTGATAGTGTCATCTATGACGTCATCTATGACGTCCTATGACGTCATTATGTCATGTATTTTTCTTAATATCATAATTTCTTTCACTGTGATGCCCTGGATGAGCTGTGGTTTTAATGGCTAACTTTTTTTCATCTATTCGTCTTCATTGCAATATAGATTTTAACATCATCGACCACTTAATGAATTAATATCGACATTTAATGTTTTCCTTATGCAGTTATAGATTAGAAGACATAAATGCACATATTAGTTTGTATGGTAATTTCTAGTGTTTTAGCTGACCAGCTGGAGTTATCCTTACTATATTACCTTTACAGTCATATGCAGCCTTCATTACCATCATCATCTGATACTGGGTTGAGGGATATATTATCACAAGTGTCTTCTTGACAAGGTCCACAGGCTTGGGTACATTCAAGGCCTTGTTTTTTGCAGTTACATTTGAGTATACGGCAACCTGTCGAGCAGTTGCAGTGTATCATTTTCAACAAACTTTCAGGAACAGGGCTTTTGTCCATTATGAGTGGAACCAGTTGACCCCCTTGTACACTCCAGCCCCAGTCTGTAGGATCCATGCCACCGTCCGTACACATCCACACCATAACTTGAAGATATACCCTGCGTGAGTGAAGTTTTGTGGCTGATGTTGTTGGGGGCAGCTTTCGGGTGCCACAAAAGTCTTTGCTGTGGCCACTTTTTTGCAAAGGAAACTGTAGCGCAATGATGCCAGAGAGTCAGAATGAGTCCCATTAAACAATAAAAGCATTTGTTTGCAGCCGGTGGTTTCTACAGTCTCTGGATTTGCCTTTGGTGTGCGAAAGATCTTGGAACAAGCACACAAGACAGATTTGCCCTTGATGACCTTTCTGAAGATGGACTTCTTTCCAACCCCAAAAATTCGTGAGGTAGTGTCACATCCGGAAAACGCATGGGCAAACAACAGATCAGAGCACACTTCTTCCCCTAGTAACAGTGTCAGAACTTTAATGTCATACACATTTGGTTTACCTTTGTCTGATCTAAAGTACAAGTCTTTGCAGTCATTCGTGGTTCCATGATACAAGAGCAAAACAAAAAGATCTGTATTTTCCCCGATGAGAGTTGTTGACTTGAAGGATACCATTGTGATTGCTGCTTTTACGATGTCGACATCAGCATCACCCTCAGCCTGAATAACGTTGCAGCCTTTTTGGCGCAAGTATTTCGTCATCAGGTTAATAAGGGCCTGCTTATTCATTGTGTTTGAAAGAAAATCCTATTTTTTCCCAGAAAATTTGGTTGACTCTACAATGTCGACCTTGTTGGTGACCTGACTTCGGCTTTGTCTTTGGTGGGTGTTGTCTTTTGTGGATGGTCTTCCATTGTACCCATCAAAGACAACAGTAGCATTACCATACAGATCGGATGTGAAAAATGCATACGAATCTGCAATTAAAGTGTAATCTCCCCTCGGTCCATTTCAATCGATGTAGGAGGGAAGCTCCGTCAAGAACATAGTGATCAGTCTTTGGAATGGACTGAAGAATAGCACCATCTGAAAAGGAAGTTCCATGGTCTTTCAAAGCTTCCAGAGGATGTGCTTTATCTGGTTTTCGCAAGAGATTTTTTCCTTCAAATAAGGATGATGGATAAGGGAAGAGCTCATACTGCATTACTTCATTAAGGCAAAGGTCACCTGACTGCGATACCACAAGGAACCTCTGAAACAATAGAGCTGGATCAATGGTTCGATCCTCTGTATCTTTGACAGCTTGAGCTGATGCTAATGTCTTCACTTTAGTGTTCTTTTTGTGGGAATATGAGAAGACTGGGTGTCCTTCCATTTGTTTTACTGTGTCTCTGCCTACATTGAAAAGTTCTTCAACATTGACACCCTCATCGGCATTTATCCCTGTGATAATGTTGCGCAAAGTTGCCTCATTGGAAAATGGAGACTAGTGTTCCAGCTTCGTTGCAAGTTTGTCTAAGTCTCTCGAGAAGCAGATGCCTCCTTGTGCTGTTCACTTGTTGCATATGATGTCTGACAGAATTCATGCATGGCGTAGTTGTAGGCGGAAGATACAGGGGCAGACATTGTCCAAACGGCCCTCTGATGGTCTGACATGCCACTTCCTCGTTGGCCCACCGGTGCTTTTAAGCGACCGCATTATTGTCTGTTCGCTCACCAAGTCAGGACTAAGGCCAGCCCAGTATTTTTTGCTGCGTCGAATAACATGGAATCCATTGTTGAATTTCTAAAACACTGGGGACTTTCCACTTTCAAGATCCCTTATCTTCTGTAAGTAAAGATAAGCAGACTTCAGATAGTTAGGGTGTCCAGCAGTAGCAAATATTGGCAAACAGTCATATATAGCATGGAGATGCATTTGCCATGACCATGACCCTGTGCGATCAGCCTTGATAAGCTCCTGTGCAACTCCCAACATTTGTTGATAGTTAATCCACAATTTGCTTGTTTTTGAGTTGTTGGATAATTCACACTCTCTTGAAGTGAGAGTGTGGAAATTCTTTCCATGCAGTCTGCTTTCAGCAGTGCATCTAAACTTATTTTACCAGTCTCCTTTTGAGTATACAATCTCTCCAACTCTTTAAGTAGATCTTCAAAACTTGGATCGGCTACAATTACCTTGGTTACTATCTGATGCGTGAGACACTGCTTAACAAGAAGATGTCCACGAAATGCACGTTGCACAGCTTTGCCACTCATCATATGTGTTACAGCGTTTTCACCATACACTGTCTCCAGGATTTCCCTTAGTCCACTTCCATCCATGAGTGTTCCTATGGCTCCCAACAAATTCATGAAAGCTCCCCAATAACAAAATAACATCTCTGAGTGGACAACCATCTTGAAGTTCATGTATAATCTCAAAAGCTTTCCAAAAGAGTGGCTGATCAAAGGTTACAATTGGTGGGACACTGTGCTTGGAAGCAAGAGCACATATATAGTCGAGTGTAGAGAAGATACATGTCTTACTCCAGGGTTCATATCAATCATTGGTAGGAACAATACTGATGATTGTCCAGGGTGGAGACAGTCCTTGTGTAGCAGGTGCATCACTCCTTGCCAATTTGGTAGTGTTTGCTTGAAGCGGAAGGACATCTCCCACAATATATCAATCTTATGATCAACAACATTCAAAAGTGGCAGAGACGTGAACTTAATGCTACTAAGAGTGTTCTTTGGGAAGCAGGTAATCCTTGATCTCAATCTTGTCTGATCAACTATGTTCAGGTCAGACATCTTTCTCCTCGGAATAGTGTGACTGATTCGTGTGCCTGGTGTAATGGCTGCTACCATCCCCATACCTTGAAATGTTCCCTTTCCATTTAGGGTCACTATGTTGTGGTCAACGTTATCCGCGGCAAATAAAAGCATCATATCATGCATATCTTTGTCCTCACCTAAAACATCAGGAGCCACTGAAGAAGTGGCGTTTTCCTCAAACCTTTGCACTTCACTATATGAGGAGCAATAGCCCATGGCAGACAGACTGTCTATCAAAAACCTTGATCGAAAGTGATGGTGCATTTGAACCCCCAGCCCCAGTTGTGACGGAGCTATCACTGCTATCAATTTGGGTCCCACCTTCAGAAATGACTTGAAATTCTTTCAAATTATCAAATGTCTCCCTGCGCCATCAAATCTGGACTGGAAGACACATATTAGAAATAAACCATATTCTGACGTCATAGATCACGTCATGACGTCACAGGTCACGTCATGACGTCACAGGTCACGTCCTGACGTCACGGATAACGTCCTGATGTTATTGATGATGCCAAGAAAAGTTTCAAACATTATGTTGGTGCCAAGATATTTAGTTTTAGTGATAATTTTCATTATTAAAATGATTAGAAACTATTAAATTACAGACTTATGCCTAGTTTCTAGCGATTTCTTATATCGGCGGCCATCTTTTTTATGACGTCATATTTAAACCCTTTCCGGAGATCCGATCGATGCCAACTTTTAATATGTTCTTCTCCAGACCCCATACTTGATAAAACTGCTATAAAACCTTTTCTTGCAATTTTTTTGGGGTAAGGTCACTTTTTTTCATATTTTGACTCTACTAATATAGGCCTAGTACATTGAAGATGTTGCATACATTTAGTATTTATTTGACACAATTGAAGCATATCATATACAAGGGTACCGAAATTGAGGGCCGTGGCAGAGGGGCATGGCCCCCAATAATTTTCAAAGCAATAATTGTCAAAATAGGGCATTTGATCTATTCGACCAATATTAATCCTAGCCTTCTAATCTCAAACCCATCGACGGGATTTTCCTACCGCAAGTGAGGCGAAAAGTCAAAAGTGTGTGTGTGGGATGGGGGGAGGGGAGGGGTGGGGAGGCGGAAAACTTACAAAATTACGCTAAGATACAAACAAATCACCATACAAAAGTAATTAATTCAAAAAAAGTGTGGCTTATGATAAAACCCTATGTGTAGGAAGCCGGACCAACGTGCACGTCCCCAAATTTTCCGACAACTAAAGTGCCCCTTTTTGAGAAGGAAAAGTCTCCCTTAATAACTATGCCCCCACCCCCTCCCCTCTTTCCCCTTACCACGGATTTCTTGCAACTTGTGATGACATGGTAAGGGCGGACAGCTAAAAACTAACATTGTTTCCTAATCTTAGTTACTAAAAATGATGAGAATAATTTACAAAAGAAAATATCACACTTGCCCTGTAATACATCACAAATTTATGCATATTGATGCAAATCGCTGAAAACGATTGCGATGAAGTAATATGCTTTCATGGTCTGTAATAAATTATAAAGTAATTCAACTAATGTTACCTTAGTCTTCATGTGCATATATCTTTCAAACTTTTTTTAGATCTTAGAAAAGGAAAATGCATGCAGCTACCAAACAATAATATGCTTTGTTAATATACATGTTATTGCTAATTTTAAACATAGAAATTTAATTTCATCAAATATAAAAACACTTGTTTGTTTATTCCAGCACCATATTCTATCTTCAGCCGTATTTGACTACAAGGCGTAGGAAGGTTCGCCTCTCTGGGGGAGGGCGAGGAGGGGGAGGGGGAGGGGCAAAGAAAACACAATTTCCCTGTGACAAGTGCAACAATTTCACGCAGGAGGCGGGGGGGAGGCAAAAAAAATCCTTGTGACAAGTGCACAAATTTCACTGGTAAATCATGTTTCCATGAAAAGATGCTGATACTCCTGAAATTCACTTCAACCAGTCAGCTGTACCATTTCAGAGAGTTTTCCTGCATTTTCAGAAAGTATTCCTTTTCGGGAATTTTTTCTAAAGTTTGAGAAATTTTTGCTTATTTTCGGGAAATTTTGGCAGGTGTCCAGCCGGTTTCGTCATTTAAATAAATGCAATGAAAACGCAATGAAACTGTGAAAAAAGAATTAATTTGGAGTAATGGTTTCACCACAGTTTTTGGTTTGGGGTGGGGGTGGCGAGGAGGAGGGGGGGATTACCTTCGGAAAATTAAGGGAATTTCAGGAAATTCTTTTCATTTTCAGCCAGGTTTTTTTTTCCTCGCAAATTGTTTGGCCAATTTCCAGAAATTATTTCAATATTTAGCTCCTTAATTTCCAGGAAATTTCCTTCAATTATGGGAAACTTTCTTCATTTTTCTAGTAACTTTTTTTAATTTTCGTGCAATTTTCTAAGATTCCCGAAAAATTTCTCAACAAGTTCGAATGATTTTCGATATTTCGTTACATATCGTAAACTCATCGTAAAAGTACATATGCTTACAATCTTTCCGGTTACGGATACGAAACATAAAACTTTCGTAAACTTGGTATTTAAGATGTAACCGTTCAAACTTCAAGCAAACATGCATCAGTCAATGTTTCAGGTATGAGAAACAGCTATTTTGGTGCTGTGTTAAGGGCTCTAAAAATGTCTTCTTTTTTGGGGGCTTCACGAGAATGACTGAAAATCAACACAAACCGACAACATTTAAAATAGTGATAAAAAGAAGAAAAATTAAGTTTCAAATTTCTCATGTTAATACCTATATCATTTATAAACAGGAAGAAGAGAAATTTCGTCTGAAAATTGAGAAAAACATGTTGCAATTTGCAAGAAAAAATTTGTTCTTGATCTTTAAGTTTCTTTTTCTTCTGATGAATATCAAATTTGCATTGGTTGCTGAAAAAACGCTTCACTTGGAAGCAATCTAAAAATGAAATATTTATTTAAGAATTCACAAGAAATTTAGACTTCTACGGCAGGCTTTCATGCTAGTACTAAACACCTCCTATATCAAGTACACGCACAGGGCAGATTCACAATTAGGGCCTTTCTGCCTTGGCGAGCGCCATCAGTCCTCCTTTCCCCCCTCAAGGGTATAAGGGAAGAAAGTAAACCTCGACACCCCAGTCCATAGAAGATCTGCCAAATCTCCATGCGGTCTACCCACGCCCAGCCTTGCAGCATGAGCTCTTCTAGCACTCAAAGTCGAAGAGTACAGACAAAACTCGCGCGCCAGGAATCGAACCCGGGCCGTAACCAGGTAACAACGAAGCTAAGTGATAAGTCACTCGCCCACGAGCTTGACTGGTGGTAGTAGTAGTTTGGAAGATATATTTAAAGAATGATGCAATTTGACATGCTACATCATCAACCTCATTAAATCGATCTAAGGTAAAGCTGTTAACAGTGGCAGGTACAATCCTCCACAAAGCAAATGACATAAAAGCGCTGCCTTCTTCAATATTGCCATTTTTTTCAGCCAATATCCAAAAATGCGCAGGGCGGGGGAGAGGTGGAAGAGGGGTGTTGTGGGTGGCACGCGCTTGTACATTTATGTGAATGAGATAATCAACACAAACTGACAAAAATGGGGGAATTTAAGAAAAATGTTTCAAATTCATTAAACTCAGATAAGCATTATCTAATTACCATTTCTAAACAAGCAGAAGAGAAATTACTCCTGAAAATTCGGAGAAAATTGTGCATGGTGAAGCCTTGGTCTGAAGATTTATGGTTTTGGATGTCCCAAATGCCAAAATGGTTAAAAAACAACAGAACTTTTCAAAGCGTAAATAATAATAATACTGATAAGTAAAACTTATATAGCGCTAAATCAACAGGGCTGCTTAGAGCGCTTAACAGTGAATTCTAAATATGAAGTGAAATAAGATAAAACATAACATAGCATAAAAGATAAAAGCCAAATATAACACTAAAACATAAAACTAAAGACAAAATAAGTAAGATACATGACTACGAATACAAAGCAAGCTTGAAGTAATAAGTTTTTAAAGCCGTTTTAAAAGTGGCCAGAGAATTACTTGATCTAATGTTGAACGGCAAGATGTTCCATAATTTGGGGGCGCAAACAGAAAAAGCCCTGTCACCTGCCTTGGATTTGGTTTTCTTCTCACACAAAAATTGAAGAGACGATGATCGTAATGACCTGTTCGGGGTATAAGTTTCAAGGAGGCAAGACAGGTAAAAAGGGTGCGAGACCATGCAGGGCTTTGTACGTTAAGAGATTGATTTGTATTTTATTATAAATTCAATTGGGAGCCAGTGAAGGGATTTTAAAAGTGGGGTAGCGTGGTCTCTTTTACGTTACATGTAAAGTAGACGAGCACTGTTATTCTGCACAAGTTCAAGTTTGCGAGTAACACATTTGGGAAGGCCAATTAATAAACTGTTAACTTAATCAAGACGAGATCTTACGATCGCATTAACCAGAGTGGCGGTAGCATCTAAAGTAAGGAATTGACGTATATGAGCAATTTGACGTAGATGTGAATAGCAAGATTTAACAACACTGTTTACCTGTGGAACCAAGTTAAATTCAGAGTCAAACATTGCCCCGATGTTGCGTGCTGAATGACTGGCCTTCACATAAGTATTACCTATCTTTACTTTTGAGATGTGTGACAATGCTTTTTTGGTGTTTCTTTTACAAATGATAAGAAACTCAGATTTAGAGTCATTCAACTTCAAATAGTTGTTTGTCATCCAAGATCTTATCTCACTTACAGTCATTTCAAGCCTAAGCAATGTAACATCAGCTTCATTTGGATTGCATGACACATATAATTGTGTGTCATCGGCATACATGTGCATTTCAATACCATACTTCTTGGCTATCCTGAACATTTGGGATGTATACAAAGGATACATAAAGGGTCCCAAAACAGAGCCTTGTGGGAAACCTGATGTCAATTGTTTTGCATTAGGGGACACACCATTGATTATAACTGATTGATGACGCTGTTTAAAATAGGAAGTCAGCCAGGCGTGTGCTGAGCCCGTGATGCCATAAGATTCAGTAAGACGATGCAACAGCAGGTCCTGATTTACGGTGTCGAAGGCTGCACTTTGATCTAACATGATTAAAAATACACAATGATTTTGATCTAAAGCACACTGAATATCATCAGCTATTTTAATAAGGGCAGTCTCTGTACTGTGATTTTTTCTGTACGCCGATTGGTTGAGTGCGGCTAGACTATTCATATCTATATGTGAGTTCAGCTGTCTCACAACCACCTTTTTAATCAGTTTAGAGATGTACGGCAGATTGCTGATTGGCCGGTAGTTTTGGGGGTCTTCACAGTCTAGTGTTGACTTCTTGATAATAGGTGTGATATTGGCAGACTTCAGTGATGGCGGGACACATGATGCTGCAAGTGAGGCATTGACAATGTTTGTAAGTATTGGGACTTGGATATCCAATGTTTCTTTTAGATGAGACGTTGGTAGTGGGTCTAGGATACTCGACTTGGAATTACCTGACGTTATTATCTCCATCACTTCTTCTTCAGTTGTTGGTTGGAAGGATGTTAATGGTACAATATTTTCAGGTAAAGAAACAATTGTGGGTATGTCAACCGGTGCCAATGTTTGTTTAATTTGGCAAATTTTGTTCTCAAAAAAGTCAGAGAAAATATTTGCGAGAACTTTGTCGTTGTTGCTCGATGGAAGCACATTCTCATTACTGACCTTTTTGATCTTGTCAATGATTTTAAAAAGACGATTTTGATCCCCAGCATTGCTTTCTATCTCTGCTTGGTAGAATCTTGACTTAGCAGATTTACATAGCATATTGAAATTTTTCCTTTGACTACGTAACATGTCAAGATGGACAGAAAGCCCTGATGTGATCCACTGTCTCTCTGTCTGTCGGTATTTCCTACGGATATCAGCCAGCTCACTGGTGAACCATGGGGAGTTTTCTTTGACAGTTATCTCCATTGTAGTGTCAGGAGCATGCGAATTCAATATATTGAGCATAATTGAATTGTATTGGGCAACCAAGTCTGTGACATCAGTTGGTGGTGATATCATTAATGGGTTAACTGCTAGATCTCCTTTCAGCTTATCAATATCAATGTCTTTCATTTTCCTACTCCTGATGACCTTCTTTGGTGCAACAGGTCTGTCAATCAAACATTCAAAGACAAGTGGATAGTGGTCAGACAATGATGGTGGTTTGTAAGTTACCCCAGAAAATAAGTTTTTGTCTGATCTAGTAATAACTAAGTCAAGGGTATGACCATGCAAATGAGTCACACCTGTGATGTGCTGTTTCAGGTTCAAACTAAAGAAAAGCTCCCTGAACTTGGAGGCATCAGCGTTGCATTGATCATCCATATGGAAATTAAAGTCCCCAACTATCATGAGCTTCCCTGGGGCAGTCGCCCTACTATCGACATAATCCTGAAATTGCTGCAGAAAAAGCGACAAGGGGTGACTGTGTTTGCTTCCACAAGGTGGTCTATACAGAACAGCCACTCGCAAGCAATCATTACGGGTTGATAGTAAAGTCTCAACAATGTCAAACGACGAATATGACAATTTTTGTTTGGAACATTTTTGACCCGCTTTATGAATAAGTGCAACTCCACCACCTTTCCCTGATGAACGGGGAACATGATTCACTTTATATCCTGCAGGGGTTATCTCATTGCATATCACATCTTCACTTAAGTTACCAGTTAACCAAGTCTCAGTGATCCCCAATACATCAACCTTTTCCTTCTGAATAAAATCACAAAGCTGTGTAGATTTGTTTTTTACAGACCTTGCATTTAAGTATCCAAAATTAGCTTCCTCTGCTTCGTCATGCTTTCCAATGGGATTTTCGCAAGATTATTAATTGAAGAGGGTGTTGGAGTGTAATTTCTTATAATCCTATTGGAAGTAACCAAAGTGGGTATCTGTCTGACTTGATTTGTATGGGATAATCCTTTTCCTCTGTAAGGCTTTAGTATCCTAAAGTCTTTCAGCCTCTGGAACAGTTCATCGTCAATGGGAGGCCTTCTTGGCAGTTATCCTCTTATCGCTTTTAGTCTACTTATACTGTATGTAACAGCCATGGTGTGTGGTGCAGGAGTATAAGCTGTATGTAAACTGCTGCCTACTAACAGGCCTAAGTTTTCACCAACTTTGCAATGAAGGAGTCCAAAATTTAACACAAAAATACTCCAAAAAATCATCATATCAGATAACTTTGTGCAATTAAAAGTAGTTCTTAGATGAAATATAATCACATGACAGCTCCTCATATGACAATTTCCAATAGAAATGCCAAAAAACAAGGTAATATCCAGGAGCTAAATATACTGCAGCCTCACAAAAAGTGGCGCATATATATATATATATATATATATATATATATATATATATATATATATATATATATATATATATATATATATATATATATATATATATATATATATATATATATATATATATATATATATATATATATATATATATATATATATATATATATATATATATATATATATATATATATATATATATATATATATATATATATATATATATATATATATATATATATATATATATATATATATATATATATATATATATATATATATATATATATATATATAATGACAATTCGTGGGATCCTAGCTGGTGCGAAACAAGAGTAGGGACACAGGGAAGAAGTCCCGCTTAAGGGTTCATGTACGGGGAGCGAATCCGCGGAAGCTCTGAAGGTTTATTGTCAGATTGTCTTTGATGCCCATGATTGGCTGAAAATCAACACAAACTGACACAAATTCAGAAAATTTAAGAAACGATAAAAAGATAATTTAAAGTTCTCATGTTCAATTTACTCAGATAAGCAGGGCTGCAGGGTTACCGTTTCCAAACGTCCAGAAGAATGTTCTCCTGTAAATTGAGAAACTTCGGGAAAAATTGTGCAGGCTTTAATGGGTGAAGCATTAAAGCCTTTCTTTGATTTTAAAGATTTCTTGTTATTTTTGCCCAAAAGTGGCTTAAAATCAAGACAAAAATCCAAAATGTAATTGATGAAAAGAAGAGCATTTAAATTCTACAACGTTGAAATCTATTCAGATAAGCATTTTGGGTTACCATTTCTATAGTGGCCAAAAAGAAATTGTAAGGTTCATGGACACAACTCTGGTAGGATCCAAAACTGCCCATGGTCATTAGGGCTCTTGATTTAGAACGTGTGTGGGCAGGTGGGTGGACATTTCTCATATACATCCCAGATGGTTGTTAAAACGGAGCCGGAATTTGCTCTATGTTTGTCCTATGTATTAATTTCTTTCAATTTTAGGAACGTTTAATTTCCTTCTTTTTTTCGGTACATTTTCCTATTGTTTGGGAAGTTGTTCCTTTATTTCTAGCAAAAAATTTCAATATTATCCGTATCTGCTAATCAGGAATTTTTCTTCAATTTTTGGGAAAGTCCTATATTTTTTGGAAATTGCTATCATTTTTTGGAATTTTGATCATTTTTGAGGAATTTCTTTAATGTTTCCATCAAAACCTGCAGCTTATAAGGAAATCTTCAATTTTCAGGAAATTTCTTACATTTTTAGAAACGTTTAATGTCCTTTTTTTTTTTACGGTACATTTTCTCATTGTTTGGAAAGTTGTTCCTTCATTTTAGCAAAACTTTCCAATAATTTCCGCATCTGCTAATCAGCCTGCAATTTCCTTTAATTTTCGAGAAAGTCTGAAATGAAATTTCTTTCATTTCAGTTTAATTTCCTTTTTTCAGTACATTTTCTCATTGTTTGTGAAGTTGTTCCTTCATTTTTAGCAAAAATCTTCAATGTTTACCGTATCCTGATAATTAGAAAATTTTCTTTAATTTTTGGAAAAGTCCTATATTTTCTGGAAATTGCCATCTTTGTTTGAAACTTTGATCGATTTTTGAGGAATTTCTTCGATGTTTCCATTAAAACCTGCAGCTTATAAGAAAATTTTCAATTTTTGGAAAATTTCTTTCATTTATAGAAACCTTTAATTCCTTTTTTTTTTTGGTACATTTTCTCATTGTTTGGTAAGTTTTTTCTTTATTTCTAGCAAAAAATGTCAATGTTTTCCGTATCTGCTAATCAGTAAAGTTCCTTCAATTTTTGGGAAAAATCCTATATTTTCTAGAAATTGCCATCATTTTTTGTAATTTTGATCGATTTTCGAGGAATGTTTTCGATATTTCCATCAAAACTTGCAGCTTGTAAGTTATTTTTCAATTTTCGGGAAATTTCTTATATTAAGAACCTTTAATTTCCTTTTTTTTTTCGGTACATTTTCCTATTGTTTGGGAAGTTGTTCATTTAATTCTAGCAAATATTTCCAATGAATTCCGCATCTGCTAATCAGAAAATTTCCTTCAATTATCGGAAGAGTCCTATATTTTCTAGAAATTGCCATCATTTTTCGGAATTTTGATCGATTTTTGAGAAATTTCTTCAATGTTTCTATCAAAACCTGCAGCTTATAAGGAAATCTTTAATTTTTGGGAAATTTCCTTTATTTTTAGGAACGTTTAATTTCCTTCCTTTTTCGGTACAATTTCTCACTGTTTCAGAAGTTGTTCCTTCATTTCTAGCAAATATTTCCAATGATTTCGGCATGTGTTATCAGGAAATTGCCTCCATTTTCGGGAAAGTCCTATATTTTCTAGAAATTGCCATCATTTTTAAAAATTTTGTTCGATTTTCAGGAAATTATTTCAATTTTGTAGAATTTTTTTTTTTTTGATATTATATTTAATTTTCTAGAAAATTTCTGGATAGTTTTTTTGTAGCAACTGGGTGCCTAGTCTCCCAGTGATTTTAATGGGGTGGGAGGGAAGGGTGGGGGGAGGGTGGGGTTCCAGTTTGGTCCTCCAATGATGACCTTTTTTTCACATACGTTTTTCAGAAAATTTTATTCAATAATTCTTCAGAAATCTCCTTTAAATTTCGGGAAATTTCATTAATTTCTTTCTGTTTGTGAGATTTGTTTCAATTTTTGTGAAATTTGCTTTATTGTCGAGAAAATTTCTTCAATTTTCGGAAAGTTGTCTTCAATAATTTTCGGAAAATTTCCTTCAAGCTAATTAACCAAAGTGTCCAATAATTTGGCCATCCTCTACATCCCTGCAAATAGTTTTGGACATGAGAGACTCATATACATTTTTGTAGGTTTGTAGCAAACAAATCAAATCTGGCCACACAATTTCAAATAACTTCCTATACGCCGCAGTATAATTCCTAGCTAGTGCAGATCTCTTATTGCTGGCATATTTTGGAAACCCAAGATATTTCTGAAGCAGAATTAGAACCAAGGACGTCTGCACCATGCGGGAAACGAAAGAGATCTTCCCCGTACCCTTCACCTCAGGGGAGCAACGGGGAAAGAAACGCCTTCTATTTCACGCGCAAGCGGAAAACAAGTGCCCTTTTGATCCTTTAGAACAAAAATATTATATAGAGGGTATGTATTGACGTCATCCGCGCAAGGTGCAGGAAAGTCACTGGTAAACAAACAAAAAGCGCACAATAACGCTTTTGGTTTGCCTCCATGCGCGTGTTGGCATCTTTCATATCAAAACTGTACAGTGGAAATGAAAACCATTCAATTCTGGCTATTTTGCGTTTTAAATTTGTTTTGATTATGAAAGTGTCTGTCATCTTTCACATATAGTCAATAAACATTATTTATGAACAGTAGCCATTACCGAAAAACTCACTTCGGGTACGAAAGAGGTACCCGGCTGAGTGCGAGTGTCGCACATTCTCTACAGAATGCGCGTTTAACGCATAGCTTATCGTCCCACTTCATTTCATGCCTATCATTGGATGAAACTTACACCGTGCGTAATACAAATCAAATAAATGCGCGCATACTAGCGGGATGCATGCATGGGAGTCTGCTTTTTATGAAGCAATAATAATTACGCATTCATAAATACTTTAAGGAAATCCTTGCATCTGATTGGTTAATTACCCATGTTCGAATGAAGTATCGAGACATGGCTTGAGCTTCCACATGAATTTTTATAAACAAGTTGGGAGAATTAAAATTGTTGATCAACAATGAATCTCCACTTGTTGCTTTTCAATGTGTCTTTCAGATCATACACCTCAATTTTACACTTTTGTTTTATACATTATCCCTGTAGTTATTGGTTTATAATGAAAATTGGATATTTCAACGCCAAAACAAAATAGTAGCCTATTTTTTTTTTTGCTGCTCGCGACCGTACGTACACGTATATTCGTGTTATCATCTTGTTGTTAAGTGAATCTATTTTAATGTGTTAGGAGAATAAACTTGTTATCAACATGATTCAAATTTGTTTGCATTTTTCTCTTTTTTTAAATTTTATGTCAGAATTTATGAATCGGAATCAAGTAGAAGGTGCCTTGGTCTCTACTGCTCATTCAAAACCGGCTATGACGTCACAGGGGCAGAGGCCCTCGGCTGCGCCTCGGGCCTCTCAGCCTTCCTGTGACGTCATAGCCGGTTTTGAATGAGCAGTAGAGACCTCGGCACCATCTACTTGATTCCTTAAATGGTGGTAGTTCTTGTTGTTAAAACAAAGCCTCATAAATCTATATTCAGCCTTCTTGGTAAGATTTATAGTAATATTACAGCTAACTCTGTTACGAAGATTTGGTTATATTTCAGTATTCTGAGAACACGAGCAACGATGTATAAACAGATTTGAGAGAGTCTTGTTCGTCTTCTTGGTGAGATTTCTTAAATTTTCTGTCTAGTTTTTCTTCAATCTACCAAAGCCGTGTGAGCAAACAGACAATATGACAGTTAGTATAATTGGGCAACAACTGGGTGGGTGAGCCATACAAGCGCGAGCAAAAATCTGTTGTTGTTGTTGTTTGTGTGGGAAGGGGGAAGGGGGTGAGCAATGACACTGTAACATAATTGTTATGGATACCCAATCGCTCCATATATCTTATCCATTAATAACTTGTGACTTGACTGCTTTATGTTTTCAGAATACCCCAACACGGTTTGGTTGAAAGGGGTAAGCAAAATGAGTAATGGTTTTACACTCGCCTATAAGTGAGATAATTATTTAACAGTCAAATGGTCAATCTTTGACCGGTTTACCCGGCGCAATACGTTATACTTAATCTATTAATTACTGACAAGAATATACAACAAACGAAAAAATGCCTAAATAGTCACCGACAGCTGATTAGGGCCTATTTACTTTATCCCATATTCATTTGAATCGTCTTCTTTTCTCCCATCAGATTTCTTTCTCCAATGGCTCAAATGATGACGAGATATCCGCGGTTATCTCCCGAGTCATGAATAGAATACACCATGATAATGTTTCTCCAATAAGGTAAGGTAAAGAGTTTATTAGTCCTGTCTGTATTCATTCATGATTAAATTATTGGTATCATACAGTTATACGCAATTAACGCAGGGTTGAATGTATGTGCTTATCCAGGACTTTTTTAACGACTTGAAAATCGTAATCATAAATGTTTTCCCTGCATGCCCTGATTTGTATAACATATGCCACTCCTGATAATAACATATGAAATTTAAATGGCGCATTTTCTTGGTCAAAGAACTATTCAACTGCGCTCTACAACTAACAAACTAGTTCTCCAGCTGCCTAATAGGCGCATATGAACTTAGTACTTGTACACCGCGTTTATACGCTTCTCTTCTCGAATAGTCACGATAGTGTTCAGAGAGCCAGGCAAGGGTGACTCTCCTGCAATCGGGACCGACAGCTTTATCATCCCCTCCGAAGGACGGTTTGCGCCATACAACCATTGTCACTTTTTCTCAACCGCTGAATGAGAAGTATAGGAGCTGCCCGCTTTGATGTTCGGCGTATCTGTCTGCATAGCTGTGGAAAAATCGAGTTAGACCTTGAACCCGGGACCTCCAGCAACTCAGCCGTGCGCTCTGCCAACTGAACTATACCTATTCTCCTGATCTGAAGGAAAAAGAGCACACAACATGAGTTTGTGCAAGGAGCCTCCTTTGCTTTTATTAAGGGGATGGCGCCGAAGATTGAAAATTTATGATTGGAAATTTATGGTTATAATAATATCCCAATGTTAAGTTGCAAAGCAAGAGCATAGACCACAGAAAATATCGTTTTAGCAGTTAAAACATTTCAAAATGAACTTACGTTTTGTGATAATTAGTTTGCTAATTTTATTACCACAGAAGCTTTCGCAAGGTTTTGATGAATGCAGCAAGCTGTCTGTTTTGACCGTTGTTTAAGATTAGCCGACGCATGAACGACCTGAAGATCGGGCATAACAAAACTGCGAAGAAAATACGAAATGACATTTTTCGACTTTTTGGTAAGCAAAGTATTTTTTCCATCAATTTTTTTTATGTTAATTTCGGTCAATCAGAATTAATGAATATAATGACTGATAGTGATGAAGAATGCGCTGCTCTTGGTTTTAAATTTTTACGAAAAAATATATCTTTAAGTTCCTGTCAATATATGATGCCTATCTTTTCCAACTTATAATTTAATTTTTGACATTTTACAGAATTATTTGGTAAGTCTCAATTCGATTTTGCACGTGGCACAAGCATGGTAGAGATCCAAGTCCAGCACAAGCGATTACCGAATAGAAATGCCTTCGTCTCAGGTAAATGGTAATCTTCCTTTCTTTCTTTATCAAAAGCATTCGATACATTTACATGCTGTTTTGTATTTGCTGTTTTTACCACTATTCAAAATAATCCCAACACCGATGATCAGTCCGGCAGCATGCCTATTAATGGGAACATAATTGTTTTTAAAAATGGGAACATTTTGCTACATGGAAGCCGCCATTTTGTGATATTTCCCCATGATCCTTTGCTATCCTAACGTTAAAGCCTTATGCAATGCTACATTTTTCAAATTTGAAATACCTCTGTGAAAAATATCTTTGTTAGGGGAAACTTAAAACTCATGCCTTCATAATTGTCATGGCTAAAACTTTTCCACTCCCATTTCATATATTCACCACGCCGTTTTCGAAATATTAGCAATAATCGACAAACAGACCAAAGAACTAGGCTTTTAGGCGGTAAACGGCCATTTTCAAAATTCAAAATTCAACACAATGATTTTTGATATTTGAAGTAGATAAATTAAAAACTATGACATTTTATTGAAAGATCTAAACAATATGGTTGCAAGACTTCAATATTCTCACGTGTTATAAATGTTTCTATTAATAGGCATGCTTCCAGACTGATGATTAAGGCTATCATTTTCATCTTGTGACAAGTATGAATTACAAAAACGGGTGATGCCACCCCAACTAAATACGTCTCTGAATGTCGTAATATAACCAGCCACGCAGAAATTCTTATCTTTTCATTTCTTTAAAGCTATGGAGAGCTAAAGGTGTACTCTATATCGCCAGTTGACCATTTTGGAAAGAAGGGCGTATCTACTGACTTTTGTCCTGGCATTGATGATTTTGGTTGCACCGATTCTTCCCTGAGGGTCAAGATGACCCGACATTGGCGCGTCCATTTCAAGAAAGGTTGGCCTCATTTTGTAATTGATTACTATTCACATATTCATAAGCTGCTTCTCAAAATAGTGAATATACTGATGATTTTGTCATATTTTCAAAACGATAAAAAACATGCATTTCATATATTAGTTTGTGAGCACCCGAAGAAAAAGTTGTGAAATAACAATTGAAAGGCAATTCGAATGTCAAAAATTAGGCACTGTAATCGAACAACGCTCTATATGCCAAATTAAATCAAATTCAGGTCCAATCAGCCTTTACAGCTGGATATTCTGAAAGGATTGTTAAAAGGCCCAGTACACGCACGCATGTGGCAGTGCAGTGTTTAGCAAGGGTCCTCTATTCTTTAGAATGAAAATAAAAAAAAGACTACATCCTAAATCGAATACCTCTTTTTTCTTCAAAATTTTTTTGATTGAACCCAAAATATGTCAAAACATGACATTTTAATCTTTTCTAGTCACAGTACACGTATATCTCATATATAATTTGGTGTGGATCATATTGCTACTGATACTCTATTTGTAGCTACAATCTTGTTTACAAAAATGGCGGGAATGCGCAGAAAGGAACTCTTTCACCGAAAATACACTAAATACAGAGACTTTATCATACTTATACATTTTTTCTTTCCAGGCGAAATTACACTCATTCAGTATTGATTCAACGTCACGTGAAGCATTCAAAGAAGATGGGCAACCTGACTTAATGACTAAGAATCCGCAGACTGCGAAGAGTCTATCCATCAACAGTGTGTCAAACAGGCTAACAATCAATCATGCAGTTGCAAACGAGTCATCTACATGTAATGCACCCATTACACCAGCCAGCAATAGTTCAACTCTTGATGCATCGAGCTCTTTGAGTTTATCATAAATCAAAAATGTGCATACCACCAACAACACTCTTGCAGCAACCAACAGCTTACCGACTAGAAGTGCGCCAATTGCCAACATTACTGCAACCAACGAACTGTCGACTAAAAGTGCGTCAAGTGCCAACACTGCTGCAGTCACCACAGGACTGTCGACTAGAAGTGCGACAAGTGCTAACACTGCTGCAACCACAAACGGGCTGTCGATTAAAAGTGTGTCAAGTGTCAACACTGCTGCAGCCACCAACGGACTGTCGACTACAAGGGCCTCAAGTGCCAACACTGCTGCAACCTCCAACGAGCTGTCGACTAAATGTGCGCCAAGTGTCAACACTGCTGCAGCCACCAACGGACTGTCGATTAGAAGTGCGTCAAGTGCCACCACTGTTGCAACCTCCAACGGACTGTCGACTAGAAGTTCGTCAAGTGCCAACACTGTTGCAACCTCCAACGGGCTGTCGACTAGATGTGCGCCAAGTGTCAACACTGATACAGCCACCAACGAACTGTCGATTAGATGTGCGCCAACTTCTAATACGTCACTATCCAATGCACCAGTTCCGAACAATCAACTTCGGCTACCTCTAACCCAGGCCGTTCTACACTTGCAAAGATTCGGAGCTGCACTGTCGACAATGAACTTCGATCTAATCCGGCCAATGGGAAAAGGTGGATTTGGTGAAGTCTTTTCTGCTAAACCAAAACACCAAGTTTGTTCAATCCAACAGGCAAAGGTACAGTTGTTATTGTTGTTACGAACATTACTTACTTTCTTGTTATGACCATTGATTAATTTAACATAAATACAACGCATACGATCCCCGATATATAGTAGTGCATTGTGTAGAAGTGAATTTGCTACTCGGTTGCTCTCGATCTATAATCTTCAAAGTTATCGACATGCAATAATGTTCACACCAACCCCAAAAAAACAAAAAATCAAAACACATATGAGCGAGTGAATCAGGTGGGAAGGGCCTTATTATGTGAAACTCGTTAACTCGTTTTGCAAAAAAGTTAATAATTCCTTTCAGCATTCATCTGTCAGTTCGGGAGCAGCCCGAGAAACTGGGTACTTTAAAATACCCAAAAAATTGGGTACTTTTATGTATTACGTCATCGCCTGAGCCTACACATTTGACTAACCCACACTAAACATATGGGGTTTCTCATTTTCTGATCCGGATTGTCCAAAACTTTAATGAATATCCTGAAATTTTGGAGACGGATAGTAAAAAGATATTCAAAACTTTTTGCCGCTGCTTTTTGAAATTTATCGTCGCCTTTTTGAGTAAATGAACAAAACAGACTGCCCATAATCTGTTTTATTGATCTTCTCAAAAAGCAACCGTGAATTAAAAAAAAACAGCCTCCAAAATTTCAGGATATCCATTAAAATTTTGGACAATCCGGAGCGGAAAATGAGAAACCCTATATGTTTAGTGTGGGCTAGTCAAATGTGTAGGCTCATACGATGACGTAATACATAAAAGTACCCAATTTTTTGGGCATTTCAAGGTACCCAGTTTTTCGGGCTCCTATTATAAAAGTTTTGCTCGGGTTTCCCCCAAACTGCAAAATTTTTGTAATTGCAAAATTACACAAAATTTATTTTGCTCGAAAACTCAGAATTTGCTTACCTTCCTAAATCTCTTTATTTTGTGAAAAAGTATGTCTAACATCGTTAACTAGACCAATCTAGTTTTTATGGAAAATTGTTGTATGGCGGCCAATCCAAAGGGAATGGAAGGAAACACACTAATGGGTGTAAAGAATACCTACTTTATTGATATCGAAATCTACCGATTTCTTTTTAACATTTTCTGATTCGTCTTTATTTTATTTGTTTAATTATTTGCTTGCTTTTTACAGGTAGCCATCAAGTTTTTTAGGAAAGACTACGTAGGGAGGTGGATGAATTGCAGAGGCAGGACCGTCCCGGACGAAGTGCTCGCTCTAAAGGAAATTTAGATTGAAGAGATTGAAAATTGTTCTTTGGCTTTTCTGCCATGGCGAATGGAAAAAGTGGCGGGAAGGAGTACATCATTCTCTGCATGGAACAACCTGAGAACTGTGTAGATTTATACACCTACCGTAAAAGGAATGGGCAGTTAAGCAACTCCAAGGCGTTTATGTTTTTTAAACAGATTTCTTTCGCCGCTTGTGACATTTATCGGACAGGGTGGGTTCACTGCGATCTGAAACCTAATAACCTTCTTGTTTGCTCATCCGGAAGGCAGATCAAAATAATATATTTTGGATTGGCAACGAAACACGTTGACGGAATGTTCATGACGTTAGGCCGTGGATCCCCTGGATGGAATGTTCCTCCCGAGTCGGAGATTCGCGATTATGATGAAGTGAACTGCGGAACTGTGTGGTCAGTGGGTGTCACGTTGTATTATATGTTGTTTTGGAACACACCGTAGAATAGTACATCGGAGGCAAATACACTACAACTACGAATTCCATCTAGAGCATCACGTAATGCTGAAAGGTTTTTGAAATACACGCTGGAACGCGATCCAAGGCAGCGGATAAATCTTTTTGACCTTGAAAATCTTTTTATAAGAAAATTTCTCTCATCAAACAATCAAGTTTCGACCAATCCTTTTCATAACCTTTCAATACCGAATTTTCTTGACCAGAATGCACCCGCGCCGGCCAATCGTGCGAATAAAAATACCACTAATTCTCCACTGGTGGCCCAGGAAAGTCCCAGAAATGTTACAGGAACTCCTCTGATGCCAAATCTAGTGTTCATATTCGTACACTCTGCATCACGTCAACACGTGTTGAACAGTCAGACAGTACCCCGTATCACGTCAGTAGTGGGTACTCGTACCATCACTTTGGACAATCGTCCCTGGGTTCTAGTTCTCAAAGCAGTGTCACGTGAGACCAGGGAGCTGCCATAAATTAGGCAGTGCCTGCAGGGAGTTGTCACGTTAGTTTTGTGATAATTGGAAAATTGACCAAAATTCAAATCTTATTTTTTTACATAACTGTATGATTTACACCGTTACCAGATAATGATAAATAAACATCATTCCATACAAAATATCCGAGCTCAGTTAAATAAATATTCATACCCGAAGAGCTCTCTGTGTGTCCCGGGCCTTAAAAGAAGTTAATGACGTGTAATTGTTTGTCGACAAGCTGAGCTTTTATTGTATTAATTGAGAATGATTCACAATGTATTCAATTATGTGTTTCAACTAATTTTATATCTCATTTTTACAGTTGAGAGAAATAAAAGAGAATAATTGAAATTCAGTTTTCTTTGTTTTAATTTCATCTAAATGACAAAAAGAAAAATACACTAGTTGGGTTTGCAATTTTGCTTTGTTTCTTGTTTAACATACTAACTCGGAGGAAAATGCCCCCATTCCTTTTTTATATCCCCCAGTGGTGAGTTTTTTGACCCTAGGAAAATATCCGTTTGAAATTCCTACCCTATAATCCTTGTCTTCAGTCGATCACATAAACCCAATGAGTGAGGTACTATTGTACTCTTACCAAACAAATTTGTCGTGTGAAAATTATGTAGCAGAAGCTTAGTTCGACCCAACTTGTTAGTATTAGGTTCTGTTTTACAATGAACGTTCTTCCATGTATTAGCAGCAATATCATTGATGAAACTTATTTGACCGCCTCCTCCTCGAGAGGTGACCTTTCCTATGCTCATGCCTGCCAATATGATTAGGAGTTAGTGTTAATATAAAATGGCATTTAATTTCGTCATTTACTTCTACAGCCCCCACCCCCTCCTCTTCCCCCCACTTCCAACGATTGCTCCGCGGTCCCTGCTATTGAGGTGATGGTTGTATATGTAACTAAAACTACTTTTGCACCACAGCTTGACATCAATTTGAACATTTCTTCTGTCATTTTCATATCTGTATAAGCTATGCAGTTTACCTATTTCTTTTTAGAACCATATAAAGTCTTAACAGCAAAGACAGATGCAGAGTTGCTACTACAAAGTATTCTTACTACTACAAAGTATTCTTACTACTACAAAGTATTCTTATTACTACAAAGTATTTTTTCAACTACAAAGTATTCTTACTACTACAAAGTATTCTTGCTACTACAAAGTATTCTTACTACTACAAAGTATTCTTACTACTACAAAGTATTCTTACTACTATAAAGTATTCTTACTACTACAAAGTATTCTTACTACTACAAAGTATTCTTACTACTACAAAGTATTCTTACTACGACAAAGTATTCTTACTACTACAAAGTATTCTTACTACTATAAAGTATTCTTACTACTACAAAGTATTCTTACTACGACAAAGTATTCTTACTACTGCAAAGTATTCTTACTACTACAAAGTATTCTTACTACTACAAAGTATTCCTACTACTACAAAGAATTTGTTAAGCTGGAAGTAGAGGCTGAAGGTGGAAGTTGCAAAAAGTATGTATTTCTCAGTCTCTGGTATATCGGTGCAGTACTATATCATTGCATGTTTTACCTATGCCAAAGTTGGACAGGGGTTATATTTTTGCCTCTGTTTGTTTGTTTGTCTGTTTGTTTGTCATTAAGATATCTCAAAAACTGATGATTAGATTTTGATTTAATTTGGTGTGTGGTTTTGATACTGCTTCAGGAAGAAGTGATTCAATTTGGCGTGTGGTTTTGTTACTGCTTCAGGAAGAAGTGATTAAACTTTGGTGTGTGCTTTTGTTACTGCTTCAGGAAGAAATGATTATATTTGGGACATATTGAAACATGGGAAGGGCAGAAATGGAGGTGGGGATGTTTTAGGATGAGATCTGTGAAGACTTGGCTGAAATTTTCCATTCAAATGGAATGTGTTGAACAATGAATTCATGCTCTGAATGAAAGTCCAAACAATCCCATTATTTGGAATCGAAAGAAAATTTAATGAAGTGGTTGTGTATCATACAAAGTAAAACAATTGGTTTTAGGCATAAAAGTAAAATGATGGAATGTGAATCTTGTCTGAAAGGAGCTCTAAACAATAGATGCTTAGCCTGAATAAAACTGAAAGCAATGATATGGCCTTGGAAAAAATCAGAAGTTAGATAACCCTTAAATGTTTAGAATGCAAATAGGCAATACAGATTAGAAGTGAGGAAGAGATTATATGGTGATAACATGCACTCTACAGAATATTGAAATTCCAGTGCTGTCTTTTACCGTTTTAGTATTTGTTTTCGTCAAGTTCTTAATGATTTTTTGTTCTTAAAGAAGTTGTAGGATAAAAGATGCCTGATTTTGACTAAAATGTATCGTAGGGGAAGCATCTCTTGCGTGGTGAAGAATATTAATTGGGAGTATAGTAATTGATTGAACAAGAATTGTCAGAAGGACAGTATGTTCAACTATTCAAAGCTAATATAAAGAATTGCTTTATAGAGGGAAGTATATACAGAAATAGGGTAGTAGTGGCATGATATCAAACTACTTGATCTTTGAAATATGAACTTACATTTTATTTGCTTTTTAATTTTCACAACATTTTGCTTCAACTTAAAAATATCTTTGAGTTTTCCCAGATATTTTAAGACAAAAAAAGCCCAAGTTTACTTCATTCAGTAACTCAGAAAACTTGTAAAAGCTAGCAGTCTTTATAACTACAACACCTCTTTTAGGTCTATATCTCAGGTCAAACATTTTGTAGCAAAGTCTATTGTTACGCAAATACCCTAATTGATATGCACACTACACCCCACCATTAAGAGTAGACAATGCTCTTTATATATATGATCATTTGTGTAAACAAAATCCCCACATCCACTTTAATTCAAGAGCTATCATTGATACAAATATTTTCATTGTTATGCAAATAAGCAATTATTATGCACACACAACCCCCAATCTTCAAATAGTAGAGTTAAAAATGCTCATATTTTAAATCTCAGGTGAGATTTGGCAGGTTCCAAATTTTTAATCTGTTGTTATTTGCTTATGTAAAATTTCTTTATCATATTCTTTAATTATGAATCAGTTTTACAAGCCATTCACAATTACTACTGGAACAACCCTCTAAGATTCAAAATAGACTTAACTCTCAGTTGTTCACTCATAAAATAGTATTTTGATGGATTACAGTCGTATTGGGAACAAAGGCAATGTCAAATCATTTTGATTGCTTACTCAAACACTTTTCCTCTCTGCACTTAAATATAATTCTTACTGTCAATTATAATTATCCCCTCGCCAACAAAGTTGGTGAAGAGGGATATAGCATCTATACTGTTCATCTGTCCGTCCGTTCGTCCGTCTCTGTGTCCATCCACATCTATTGTCCGTCCGGCCTTATGCATTGTTCAGCTACTAAAGAACAAAAGATTGCCGCCCTAGAAAAGGAATTCCAACTATTTTCATGAAAATAAATTTATATAAGGAGAATAAATTCATGCCAGACTTCAATAGCAGCAATTAAAAGATTTGTTCTCGGATGGAAAAAGTTTGATAATAGAACTGACGACTGAATGGAATTTATAATGAGGTGTCTTGCAAAAGAATAGCAAAAAAAAAAGTGCTCGCTTGAGTAGAGTGGACACATAATAGACTTAAGATAATCTGCAAATTAATCTATACTGAATTTTCATTCTGATTTGGTAGTAGATAGATCAGCTCTATCTGGTTTATATAAGGAAAAAAGTTGAGCATCTTTCTATCATTAGTGTCAGATTTAAGTTAAGGCTGAGGAGAGGAGAAGCTGTAGCGCAATGGAGTGAGTGGAGATTATAGTAAAGGTTGGAATGATGAGTTGGTTATAAGTATATCTGGTTGATGAGTGATGGCAAAAATTGGGTTGGGGTAGTAGGTGAATCGATAATGGTAAGTAAATGGGGAATGGGGATGGGTGAATGGGGATGGTAGTAGGTGAATGGGGATGGGGGTTGAGTAGGTGAATGGTGTATGATAGGTGAATGGTGTATGATAGGTGAATGGGGATGTTAGGTGAATGGGGCATGTTAGGTGAATGGGGATAGTAGGTGAATGGGGGTGTTAGGTGAATGGGGCATGTTGGGTAATAGTGAATGAGGGATAGTAGGTGTATGGGGGATGTTAGGTGAATGGGGCATGTTGGGTAACAGTGAATGGGGGATAGTAGGTGAATGGGGATAGTACGTGAATGGGGGATGTTAGGTGAATGGGGCATGTTGGGTAATAGAGGATGCTAGGTGAATGTAGGATGGTAGATGAACTGAGGATGGCAGATGAAGGGGAATGGTAGGTGAATAGGGCATGTTGAGTTTATAGAAGTGAGGGGATGGGAGGTAGAGAAAGAATAATGGGTGGAAGATGTAGATGTAGGAATTAGGATGATGGTGGGATGGCATGGGGGACAGGATGGGATGAAATGCAGGACAGGGTGGGGTGGCATGTGAGACAGGGTGGCATGTGGGACAGGGTACCATGGAATGTGGGACAGAATGTCATGGCATTTATGACAGGCTGGGATGGCATGTGGGACAAGGTGGGATGGCATAGGGGACAGAGTGTCATGACGTGTGACACAGGATGTCATTTTGTCTGGATTTCAGATGGGATTGCATATGGGACAGGGTGGGATATCATGTGGGATTGGATGGAATGGCCTGTAGGACAGTTTGGGATGACACGTGGCACATGGAAGGATGGCATGTGGGACAGGGTAGGATGGCACATTGTACAAGGAGTTATTATATGTGTGAAAAAGTGGCATGGTATATGGGAGAGGGGATGGCATGTGGGTCAGGGTATCATGGGGCAGGGGGCAAGACATATGGTAAAATGTCATCTTCATTGCAAGTGTAATGACATATAGGTCATGTGTGATGGAATGGTATCTGGATTTCATGTATGATTTCCTGAGGGAGGGATTTAAGATGGGACATCTTGCAGAACAGAGGGTGGGGTGGCAGTTGTGACATAGGGTGGGAAGCATGTTATTAGCAGCAAGGGGATTTGTATCATTTGCAATGTTTGGTTTATCAAAACCTTTTGACACCTTAGTCTCACGCACAATGAGGATGTCCTCTTTGTATTATAATTTGCCATACCTTGAGTCTCATTCTAATCTTGTTCACAACTTCCCTCATCCTCAGTGCAAATACTGCAATGGGATTCACACAGGTAACCATATCTTATTACCTTGCCCAGCCCTTCGAGCATGTCGTGATTCAACTTCCAAATTTTTGGAAAATAATAAAAGATGACAGATTTTGAGTTTTCTTAATCATTCTGGTTACTGATGTATTACATTTAACTTTTGTCCTTTTGCACTCACTTTTCCTGATCTTCCCCTGCAAATCATTTTATCTCCTTTTGATTCTCCTTTTCATCGTTAAGTTAAGTTTCCTATTTCAAATTTAGTTTTGGCTTTTTTCTAATAGTGGTTTAAATGGAATCTTTTATAAATGGGTGTTTCATAATAAGTTAAGGTCTAAATTCTCAGCGTAATTTCCTATGTAACTTTTTATTGGTTTAATGATTCATATATTGAGTTGTGTTTTTCTCTTCTATTGTAATGCACTTGTGTTAATTTATTCCTTTGTGTAATTTTTTATACAACAAGTGGAAAATGCTTTATTCATTTTAAAAGACTTTTTTACATTTTAAACAGTTTAAAAATATTTGAGGGGTTAAGGATGAGGGAAGGGGAAAGTAAAACTAATCAAAATATTTAGGCAATTTCCCCTCTTGCCTCACAACTGGTTAAACCGAAACAAACAAATAAACCTAATGAAGTGTTCTGTTTAATATTTAGGAACTAGTAAATTCTGAATAAATAGTATTTTGTTTGTCAGCTGAATAGCATCTCCTTGATTAGTGGCAGGGGTTTAAGGTTTTGGGCAGGGTAACATTTTGAAATGAGGGACAGTAATAATTTCCCACACAAACTGATTATAATTAAAAGTGGAGGGATATTGTCTGTCCTAGGAAGTGTGGCCATGGTCATGATGTTGTAGGAGCTTACCAACTCTCAATGAAAATACGTTCCCTGATTGATGGGGTTTCAGAATGAATGTGTGACAGCTTTTTACAATGATGTTTTATCTCATTTCTTGCTTTTAATTTAAATTTTCAGAAGAAATTGTTTCGAGGCGATGTGTATGGAAATGAAAGTACAGATTTGACTTCAAATGATAATGACCATGATGAAGGTGATTTTGACTTGCAAGCTAGTGAATGTGAAAATCTGGACTATTATGCAGCCTCCTCTTCTCAGGGAAATGCTTGTGAAGCTAAAATATATGAAATGCCACTATCACCTAAGAAAACAAGTTTTAATGCAGCTGGCAATGATAATGCTAAATCCAGTCTGAAAACCAGTGAACATGAAGACAACATCCGATATGCTACCTCTTCTTCTCAGGAAGATGTCACATCAATGGTTGGCAAAGGGTATGCATCAGAAAATTTACGGTCAGCAAAGAGTCCAAGTTTCATTGCAGCTGATAGCGATGATGATAATGACACTGAATCTAGTCTGCAAAATTGTGAACATGAAGGCAACATCGGAAATGCTGCATCTTTCTCTGAGGGAGTTGTTGGCAAAGCGCATGCATCTGGGAAGCCAGAACCAGCAAAGAAAAAATATTTCATTTCAGATTGCAGCAATGATGACAATGACCCTAAATCCAACCTGCAAACCAGGGAATGGGACAACAACATCTGGTATTTTGCCACTTTTTCTCAGGAAAACATTGACAAAGCAAATACATCTGGGAAGCCACGATCAGCAAAGAAAACATATATCACTTCAGATGACAGCGATGATGACGAAGATACTGAATCCAGTCTGCAAACCAGTGAATGCCTAGACAACATCCAATATGCTGCCTTTTTTTCTGAAAGAGATATCACATCGAAGGTTGGCAAAGGGGATGCATCTGGAAGCCACGATCAGCAAAGAAAACAAATTTCATTTCAACTGGCAGCGATGACAACGATGATGCTGAATCCAGTCTGCAAACCAGTGCATGTCAAGACAACAGTCCATATGTTACCTCTTCTACACATGGAGGTAAAGGTGAAGTAAATGCATCTGAAAAGCTGCAATCATCAAAGAGAACAAAGGTCATGGCTGATGATGGTGATGGTGATGATGTACACGAAAACACTTTACCATATGTTGCATCTTCCAGCCGAGCTTCTGGCTACTCTCGCGTCTGGGATAAGCACTCGTACTGCCTTTTTTTGTAGTAAAAAAACAAACAAAGCTTATCAGGCATATAAGAAGACAACACAGTGCAGAAATACTAGCTGCCAAAGCTATGGCTATAGAGGAAGGAAGTAAGGATGCATCCCAGATCTGGTCCAAAATTAGAAACCTTGGCAACCATGAACACAATCAGAAGGTGCATCTTGGGGAGGCAAATGACCTTGTTTTCTGAAAGAGACCTGTGAATGGACTAATAAGATCAATTCATGACTATACATACATACATACATACATATATAGCATTTATAAAGCACCACTACATCAAGAACGCAGCGCATATGGAGAAACAAAATAACGACAAAGTGTAAATAAAGCATAAATACAGTGGTAGAGAAAAACAATATTAGATTGGATACAAATAATACTTCAAATACTTTTTGAACTTGCCTTAAGAGTCAGATTCTCTGATGGAAACAGTGAGTGCATTCCAGTTTTTTAGAGCAAAATGAGAAAAGGTGCGATTTGATGCAGACTTGAGCAGTTTAAAAGAGTTCGGTTCCACGAGGCGAGTTACGTCAGATGAGCGAAGGTTTGAGCGTGAGGGCTGGTGGAAAGAAAGGCAGGATGATAGGTAAGCAGGTGATGTACCATGGAGGCATTTATACACATAGACCAAGATCTTCAAAGTTATCCTCTCCCTGACTGGGAGCCAGTGCAGTTCCTTAAGGTATGGTGTGGCATGATCTCGCTTTGTAGCACGGCAGACAAACTTAGCCGCCCAGTTCTGTATCCGTTGTAGTCTCTGAATATCGGTTAAGTTGGATCCAAACAATAGGGCATTTCCATAGTCAATCCTTTAGAGAATCAGTGATCGGACGACAAGGTGACATGTGTCCATATCAAGGAATCTTCTGATTCGGGAAATATTGCGCAACTGATAGTTGATCTTTTGCACAGTGATGTTATTTGAGTATTCATAATCATGGAAGTGTCAAATATAATGCCGAGATTGCGTACACTCACAGACGGATGGATAATCTTACTACCTACGCGAAGAGTTACAGGAGGCAGGATGTGCTTAAGGTGATCAGAGATGGCAACAAAGAACTCGGTCTTCTGCTCATTGAACTTAGCCTTTTTTTTTGCCTAACAACCATAATTCCATCATGTCGGCACTTTCACAAATGTCAGCATGCATTGATGAGATCAAGTCTTGACTATGTTCCTTGCAGTGATTGTTTTGGGTACTTTTATTTCCAAACATTGTGGCTCCACAAGCAAACTTGCTCAGAGAGGAGGGACCATCAAATAGGAAGACAGAGCCACGTGAAAGAAGGCAGGAATTTGCTTCCTCTAAAACATGATGTTTCAGTTCAACTGAGGGAAGAACTTTCCAGGATGGTAGCAGATGAGATTACACTTATTGCCAAAAATGACACAGACATTTTGAGTGTTGGAGAGCGTGAGATAGATACTAGAACCTCATTCAAAAAGGGAGAAGTGGCCAGGGAGAAGATGAGAACGCTCGCAAAAGTTCTGGAATTGAGTACAGAATATAATAGGCATATTAAATGTGCAGAAGACCTAGTCAAACCTAGCTCATTTGATACAATGGTGAGGGTTGCAAGAACAATCTCTGGTTATTACCCAGAGACACGAAAGCATGAATAATATTCTAATGCTGGAAGAGTAGGGTTTGCTCTCAATGATCTTGCAATAGCCGTAAGATCTAAATTCATCAAAGTAGGTTTAAGAGACAGATCTGCAGAACTGGATGAGTTTCTCAAACTTAGAGCTTGGGACTGGGCAAAAGTGACGGCTTGTGCTCGAAGGCAAGGTGAAGAGCAGAGATGGGGACATCCATAAATATTGCCTCTGACAGAGGACTGCATGAAATTCAACTGTTATCTGAAAAACACAGAGACAAAAGTAAAGGCAGACAAAATGAAAAAAGGTCAGCTCTCCGAAGAAAATTATTTAACATTGGCAAAAATTACACCAGCGCAAATAACAAATTTTAATCGCCGCCGGCCAAGAGAAATCCAGTCAATTGAACTGACAGATTTTCTTTACCAAACAAAAAACAAAAGACCAATTCAGGACGAAATTAAAGAGTCCCTGACAATCTCAGAGAAGGTTTCCTTTGATTGTTATGACACTGATGATGGTCCGTGGAAAAAGGGGAAGAAGTGTTCCTGTTCTCCTCATTGAAAGCATGAATGAAAGACTTGATATGATTGTCCAGTTCCATCAACAGAGGAAAGTGAATACTAAATATATATTTTCTCGAGTCTCTGAAGATGCTTCAACCCCACTTAGTGGTTCATCAACAATTTCCAAACTGGCAGAGAAAGCAATGTTGAAAGACTCTGAAGATATAAGATGCACAAAATTAAGGAAACGTTGGGCCTAAAAGGCTGGGCCTAAAAGAAAATGAGCTGGAACAGCTAGCCAGTCATATGGGACATAACATCCAGGTCCACCGCGAGTATTATCGCTTGCCACAGGAGACGTTGCTCTTAGCAAAAATGAGCGAGTTAATGCGATTTACTGAGAAGGGTCAGTGAATTATACAAGAACAAAGGCAAATATCTGAAAAAGATTGAGTTATCTGATGAAAATTTTGAGACAAGTGTAGAAAGTAAAGAAGACCAGTGTGTGAATAAAGAATCCCGATATCATAAAGACAAACAATACAAGAAATGGAATAAGAGACAAGAAGAGTTTCTGCTTGCGCAAGTAGAAATTGAAACCTTAACAGCAAAGAGACAGATACCGGGAAAATCGCTTGGAGAACTTATAATCAAACGAAGTAGCGGTCTTTAGCTGATAAAAATTGAAAGGATCTTAAAAATAAAGTTCACAACCATAATAATGCTGAAAAGAACAAGTTAAAACGAAAAGAGGTACATCTTACAATGCAAGCAGATCAAAGGCAAAGGAACGATTTGCTGTAGGAGTTGTTACATCTTCAGATTCATCCCTATAACAACTTTAGACTGCTAAAAAGATTTCATTCACCATGGAAATATGATAAGAAGAAATTTCATTTTCATAATGGAACTATTCAAAAACACACATAGATATGAGGACTGGTCCCTAATTCATGGTTCTCATTCAAAATAGAACACACAATCCCTCTCTTTTGGTGCAAATTTTGTAAGATTTCTTACTACTTTGTTGTAGTTAAAGGAGCACTAGAGCACTGTTTTTGTGAATTTCACAGATATATTATCTACAACAGATCGATAAACTTGATGCCTCCATAACCCACAGACAATGTGAGGGCAAAAGTCACTTGAATATTTATATTAACCAAAAATTTGCTTTACCGTTGCATGATAGATAAGCATTTGATTTTTTAGGGACCCCTTAAAAATATGCCCTAATGTTTTGGTCTAGTACTCCTTTAAACCTATTGAATTGCCGCCATCTGAAGAAATTCTCCATTTTTGACATACATTGTTATTACAAAGTTACAATATTTTAGCAGTCAAAAGTTATTTAATATACATTTGCATCATGATCCTTTTCTTGAATGTCATTAATCCATATGGAAGCACACAGTAAGTAGTAGACAAACCGGTCCTGGTCTAATACAATGTAAAATGTGTAATGAAGTGTTGCGGAAAGGTCTATGGATGCATAAAGACAATATTTGCTGGAAGTCTTTAAAAACCCTGAAAATTGCAACAACAAAAAGCTTATTTAGAATTAGTTAAATACTGGCCATTTAAGATGTTTTGTGGTTGAATTCTATGAATATGTATGAGACATTTGTGACGTATTATTGATACATTTCGACTTCTTCCTTTGTTGGTAAATCCTGTGTTACACTACCTTGATGACATTCTGATTTTGGTGAGTTGTTTCTGAAAGTAAAATGCATGTTTAAAGGAGACATAAATTCGGATACAATCATTATTTCATATGATAGAGGATTAAAATCAACCAACTACCAAAAACAGCAAGTCAAAATCTGATTCCTATCTCATGTTATTCATGTTTGAAGCTAAACATGGAGGCTGCCATTTTGTTCAATTCAGTAATGAAATTTTGTGCATGATGACTAATTTCTCCAACAGGGACATAAGGATTATAATGTATTTTACAAATTTGATTAAATTGCATAATGATGTGATACAAAGTTTTAAAATCATGTTTTGATAATTTCGTGTGTACACAAAAATGTACAAATGACCGTTACAAAAGAAAAACAATTTTTCATAGGCTTGAAAACTTGAGATAAATTATGAAAAAATACAAAGCATTCCAACCTTCTGTTGGGCTGATGACCACATTTCCTGCATGTTTTTAAATCAAAATGGTGGCTTCTATAGCATTACAAGTTTTTGATAATTACAAAAACAATCTGTTAGATTGCCTTCAAAGGTTTGAGACTTGGTCAGAAAATGTATTACTTTATATCTATCATCTGATCATATAAACAAAGGATTATGAATAGTTAAGATACCATCAAATCTAATGTATGAAAATAAAGAAAGAAATATAAAGAACAGAAATTGTAGCAAATTTACCATAAAACATACCACATTGTACTTGCATTGAAAATTGTTCCAGCTTTGATTACGGATAACTTGAAATCGTCAAGTCGTCAAAAAAATGTAAAGACTTTTTTTATTTTGTTGTTTCACAATATGCAAACAAAGAAGAAAATCTAGCAGTGAGTAAAGATACAGATCTTAAATACAAAGAATGTAACATTATACAATTAGGTTACATACAAAGAATGCTTTGAAAGGAATCGAAGTTTAACTCGTAAATCACTTATACTTAAAGATTATGAAGTGTAAATGAGAAGAAAAAATCAATACACTTGAAAAGAGTTGATTTATGAATTTTATAGTTGTTTTTACTCTTTTTATTTTTAGAGGCAAACTATTCCAAAGGTTTTCTTTGCCTCTACAGGATTTCTTAGGCTACTTAATGAAGCATTGTTACAACATAGAAAATAATGTATGTTTGATGTAGTTTGCTGTAGTGTATTACAGGGATGTATTTAATTCTTCACAGTAAAGAATAATTTAAGATATCAACCATAGGTAAGCAACCATGGATAGTGTTAATGAAGTTAGGTAATTTTAACAGGTTACACAAAGAAAATAAAGAACATTATAAGTACCAGCATTATTAATGTGAAGAATTGCATGTTTGTGTAAGACTTTCGATTTATTCATGTACGATTTGCTGCAGGCTGACTAAATTGTTGAACAATGAGAAGTTTGACAATACTTAACTTGAATAGATACAATGAAAAACATCGTTCAGTAAAATATGCTCAAACTCAGCCACCGTTTGAAACATTAGTAGAGATCAAATCTATAATTATTTTGATCAAGTCTTCGTCTGTATAAGTGAAAAATGAGAGCCCGCATTTTCACGGAAGTAATATTCACATGACCCATTATATTTAGGTTCTTGCTGGTTGGGTTCACAATAAATAGATAAACGATCAAGTGAATAAAGATTCTTACTTATATTGTTTAAAATCCACTTGGTTCATATTACAAAACTCTCATTATATTCAATATTGAAAGCTGGTAAAACACTCAATTGTGCAAACATTACAAATCTAAATTGGAAAAATCAGCACATTTCAGAGGACATTTTGAGTCGCATTGTTTACACAGTATGAAGGCAATGCTGTTTGATATAAAGTTATCACACAGATAACACAAATAAACAAATTTGATATTTAGCTAATCCAAACAGGACCACAAACAGAAAATTATGCCATCAGCAACTTCAGTGGCGAGATTATTACAAATTGGACGGATCGTTTAGTCCTGAGATTAGTCTCTTTGCCAATTTGATTCAGAATGATTCTTTTCGGCTAGAGCATTAATTGCTACATGTCCATAAACCTTTAATCTGATGCAATCAATGTACTCAAATGATTTCAATTATACATGCACTGCATTATATTCACTTTTAAAATCAGAATAACATTGTTTGTGGGGCTTGAACAAAATGTTTAACTACTCTTTCTATGATATGGAAGTACATATCTATAATATAATTATCTGTTTGACATTTATTGCTAAGAATCAGCATAATCATTTTTGTCTTTTATATTTAAAAGATTTTTGTTACACTTCATGAAGTCAAGATATTTGTTTTTAATACATGCATTATTCTCAACTAAAGTAATTATGCCTTCAGTGTTGATGAAAGTAAAACTCTTTTTTTTGTGTGGACATACTGTTATATTAATTGTTAAAAAAGATAAGCACTCTACCACTGTTTCAAATTAAAATTGTCATAAAGTTGTTCAATTGTCTTTTGGAACTTTCAAGTCTTATTGGCTTTCCGTATGTTTTAAGGTATTGAGAAACATGAAAGAAAGGTCTAAATAGGGCACAGTGTCGAATGCATTATGATAGGGCACAGTGTCGAATGCATGATAGGGCAGTGTCGAATGCATGATAGGGCACAGTGTCGAATGCATGATAGGGCAGTGTCGAATGCATGATAGGGCACAGTGTTGAATGCATGATGGGGCACAGTGTCGAATGCATGATAGGGCACAGTATCGGATTAGAATGGGTTTAGGGGCATAGCCATCAAATAACTAAAGATGCCTTAATGAGTATGAAATTACTTAGAAGTGGATAGCATAATGGCCAGTTCCACACTGCTAGAGCATAATGGGGAATATATTCTTCCCATCAGTTTCATGAAGGTTATATGATATAGATTAAAATCACTTTGTCATTTTGTATGGGTGAGATGATCATAATAAGCTGTTAAGGTTTTTTTGATATTTTTTTCACATCTTGAAAAATGTTACTAAAGATTCAGTTTCAGTTAATTTCTTTTGTGTGTTGTGATTATCTTTGTTATCCATTGCTATCTGTGATCAGACTGCTCTGAATGATAGCAATATGTGTGGACAAATTCTGTACCAGCTAGCCTTTTCTGTGTCAATGGATGGTGCCTGCATATCCAGGTATCAAAAACTTTCACAATTTAAATTCATGTTCATTTCCAATGCCTTTGGTAGGCCCATTGTACTGTATGTCATATCTTGTCAGCATTTTTCAAATTATTGTAATAAATGAACTTTTTTTCCTTCTCCTTACTCATCACCCTTTTTAATTACCCCAAACTTCTTTGAGTAAAGAAAACTTGTCTGTAAAGGGTATGAAATCAACAATATCAAAGCAGAAATAGAGTATTTCTATGAGGGACTTTGAATTATTTGGAAACACACAACAGTACGAGGACCGGTTCAAACAAGATTCAGCAAGTTATATTTACCAATTCTTACAGATTCATTGCAAGAAAGGACCTTTTGCAACATTCCTACCGCACCTGATACTTGCTGTACCTAATATACAGTAATGAAATTCAATATTTGCTCGAATTAAATGTTGGAGTTGAACAGTAACACACAATAATATGAACATGGGTGCTGCTACATAACAGAAAAACATACCTCATCAACACTGTTTATACACACAATGATATAAAGACTGGTCCCCAAACTCGGACGCTGCTACAATAACAGAAACACACATCTCATCAACACTGCCCATACACACAATAATATGAAGACCGAAGCCCCAGAACCTCCAGTTCTCGATTCGGGGGTAGAATACGGCAGCCTATCGGATCCAGAATCCCCAGCTCCGGGGGTCGGCAGCCTACCAGATGCAGTTCCGTGGGTCGGCAGCCTACCGGGTGGGGTGGATGATACACTAGAAGCTAAAATGGAAAAAATAGCATTACCGTTTGTTATTATCGGCGCTTTAATTCTGGGGGTTATATACAAAAACTACAAATAGAAAATATGAAAATAAGAGAGAAAAAAAAAATAATAAATAAATAAATATATCAAAAAAATATATATATAAAATATATATATATATAAATATATATATATATATATATATATATATATATATATATATATATATATATATATATATATATATATATATATATATATATATATATATATATATATATATATATATATATATATATATATATATATATATATATATATATATATATATATATATATATATATATATATATATATATATATATATAACAAAATAGGAAAAAATGACAATGTCTCTAGCCAACAGATTATTTTGAAAACCAAATATTTTGAAAACTCCTGTTTCCTTCTTCAGTGGTATGAAGTTAAATATATATATATATATATATATATATATATATATATATATATATATATATATATATATATATATATATATATACATATACATATATATATATATATATATATATATATATATATATATATATATATATATATATATATATATAAATATATATATATATATATATATATATATATATATATATATATATATATATATATATATATATATATATATAAATATATATAAATATATATATATATATATATATATATATATATATATATATATATATATATATATATATATATATATATAAATATATATATATATATATATATATATATATATATATATATATATATATATATATATATATATATATATATATATATATATATATATATATATATATATATATATATATATATATATATATATATATATATATATATATATATACATATATATACATATATATATATATATATATATATATATACATATATATATATATATATATATATATATATATATATATATATATATATATATATATATATATATATATATATATATATATATATATATATATATATATATATATATATATATATATATATAAATATATATATATATATATATATATATTTATATATATATATATATATATATATATATATATATATATATATATATATATATATATATATATATATATATATATATATATATATATATATATATATATATATATATATATATATATATATATATTTATATGTATATCTGTCATAATTTTTCAATAGTGGTGGCCCAGGTGTATGAAAAAAAAGCAATAAAAATAAGTGCATCAGTCCGATAAGTAAAAACGAAGAGTTTGTATTACTTAAACGAATAGCGGGTTAATTAATGAAAGATGTAGTACATCTGAAAATGAAAGAACACATATCCCGAAACACCGCAAATCATTCAGCTATTTCCCAAACATTTTTCACAATATTGACTAAAACAGCAGTATGAACTGAGTAAATATTGGTTTACTGCGTGAAATGAGATCAAGTGGGTTACCAGATAACTCGCATATGGTGTGAAATGAGGTCAAGTGGAAGTACGTGTTGAATATTCATTATTTAATTATGCAAATAGGGTATCTATAATACCGTTTTGTGATTTACTTTAAAAAATTAGTAAATAGATAACAGTAATGTGTACATTGCTAATATTAGTATTGTATAATGTATCGGGTATATAAACGGTCCCGGAATGATAAATAATTGCCCCGGAGGGAGTGAAGCGTCATTCAGCGAGATCAGCAGCGGTGGAAAAAGAGGACAGAGCACTCAAGGAGTCTGCTGAAGTACAAAATGATGGTCGATGGTGACATGTTGGACTGTTGATTCCACGTGGCAAAGTTACTAAGGATAGGCTAGCTACCATCTGTAAATAGGTGCACCTATAGGAACATTAACTAAAAAAGGCAGGAGCGAACAGAGGTTGAAGTTGTAGTTAAGAGTGGCTCCTGCCTTTCTCCCACGAGAGTTTTGCTGTTCTTTTATTTATTGTTAAAAAATAATCAATTAATAAAGATATATAAAATATTTTTCTGTCATTAATATGCCAGAACCTCAGTCTATCAAGTGAAATAAAAAAACAATCGCAAAAGTGTCCCAGAACCGGTAAAAACAAAAACGACGCAAAAACGACGGCAAAGGTGTCCCAGAATCCCCCCATCCTTTTATATACTACTAATGCCACTATTTTACATAAACATATATTTTACATAGTACATGTACACAAACATTTATGTAGGAAATTCTAGTATCAAATAATTGAGGATATAAATATGTTGGTCCTTTAAATAAGCTATGCATTGGAATATCATTTTTTTGTTTATGAATATTCAAACTCTCAACTAGTGCTATGGGTACACGCCCAGAGCAATTAGACGCTGCCGCTTTGCCTCCAGGACAATGTCAGCGGGCCGCCGGCGATTAGACGCTGCAATTTTACCGCCTCACACCTCAAATACAGGGTCAGCCTGATTAGAGATCTAAATTTTCATTTAAAAAGGCCACCTATTAACTTTCAAAAAAGGATCAAATATCGCACCTCCCCGTCTTTGGTCGGGATAGCTGTTATGCTTCTTTGGACTTAAAAACATATAGAATAACTTGAAACAAAGTGTAATTCTTTTGAATAATTATTGCAAAGTTTGGTTATTCTCGTTTTAAGATTGGGTTCCAGTCATCCTTGCTTTTTCTTGCTCCTCGTACATCCATATTTGGCTTTTTAGTCTCTTACATTGTTTTATGCTAATCCGCCGCAAAGGCCTTTCCCGGAGGCCTTTTTACACATTGGTCAAAAAATGTGGTACCGATGGGTCAAATAGGGAGTGAAAACTTTACTTCCAAGGAGGTAGTTTTATTCAATTTTGTATCAATATTTTCTTATTGAAATGAAACTAAGGGAGTATTTGTTCTCAGAGACCCCCGTGCCCCCGTTTCCCCACTCACAGTACTGCCCCCTGACCCCGTGGCACTAACTCTGGTAATGCCACTACTGCTTTATGGATTCGATTTATACCGATGCAATTTTTTCCATCAATTATCCCACCAGTGAATAATATATACAAAAAATGAAAGTAAAACTTTTAAAAAAACTTGTAAGTTTCATCCACTCACAGTACTGCCCCCTGACCCCGTGGCACTACTGCTTCATGGATTCAATGTTTATACCGATGCCATTTTTGCCATCAATTATCCCACCAGTGAATAATATAACAAATATATAAAAACAAATATAAAAAAAAACTCGTAAGTTTCATCTGAACCTAGAAGTTGTATTTCCAGTAAAATAAAAACTTCTGATTTTATTTGATTGCTCATTCCTGCCCAAATTCCACAATTGAAGTATTTGTTCTTCCACGTATTTTCTGGGTCATAGCTAACTACGGGAAGTAAACTGTGAGGCCTAGGCTATGACTTTATTTTCGTGGCAAAAAGTTTTCTACGGTCTGACCAGGAAGTTATCAAGACGGTAGGCCTGCCATTATTCACAAGACAATTTAGGTACGTTTTCTGAATTTTGTGCTTCTAAAGTAATTCAAGAGGCAATTATTGAATCGGAAAGTTAATTTAATTGATCTTGAAAAAAACTTGGATAGGCCAAGTTAACTTTATAACTTCAATTGTTGAAGGCTAGGGCCTAACTTGTGTAACACTTAGGTCTAGGCCTACAGTGTACGTAATTGTTTTGATACTAGTTCGTTCACACCAGTATTTCTCCTACTTAGACAAATGATAACATTTAACTCATGATTTACCCAGGTAGGAGTATATTTCCAATGAATAATTACTTTGAAAATTATACTTTTTTCAATTCTTTCTTTCCGCATCTTCATTCACTTTACTGGTACTGTGGTAGTGGTACAGTGGTAGGCCTAGGCCTTTACAGCTGCTGAACGTTGCAGACCCTACAATACAGACAGCCTGGTAGGCTACAGGTAATACTTACGTCAGGACCTTGGCAAGAAGTTCAGGGTATTCGCGTATTTTGCCCCAAAAACCGAAACTACTTTTTCTTTGGTGTACTGGCCCCAGCCTACTGATTTGTGCCCATAGGACTACTGCAGAGTTTGCAAAGTGAGCGCAGAAGCTGGTTTATCCATCATCCATGCCCCATTTGTGCACCAGCAGTCTGCGCTCACGACACGTTAGTAATTATACACATCCCTCATCTGTATGGGTTGACATTGGGATTGCCGTGTGTGGGTTGTTATAGATTAGGTGCAATTCCTACGTTTTTTTAAGATTTTTAATTCACATGTAGAAAATTGATGATTGAAAAATAATTTACTTCTTGAATAATCTTATATCAATTAGTCTAAATGATACTAGAGCTGTGACAGTTAAGCGTGTACATGCTCGCAAATCCTTGTAAACGTTTACCAAATACTTCATTGTGAGTAATCGTTTTTCATAGTTAGTCTTGCAGTTGAAAATCAATATGATCATTCATGATTCAAATCACACACATTTGGCTGACAAAATTTTAATCAATGACATTTAACAAACTTTTAATCCGATTAGCATAATCCTTTTTAAATGTGAGAATCACAAATGGGCAGTAATCACTATGAATGGAGATATGCACTTTGATTTTGCTGAAATCTAAGTAGGCTAACTTGTAAAATGCACCGCGAATGTGCAGCAGCAAACAGTGGAACTAACAATAGGCCTAGGCCATAATTAATAAGGCTTAAAATCCCACTCAATCAAGGCCCGCTTTACAAGCTGTTGAACCGACCAACAAACAGTCAAAATACTTCAATCGTGACAATCAGTACATTTACATGTAGATATTACCTGATGTCAAATAATTTTTGCAAGAAAGAACAAACATTGCAAAATAAACAAACATAAAAAGATTTTTACAGAACTGAAATTCTAATTGCATCGCAAAAATGGCGGCAAGTTTTTCGAGAGCCTGATAATTCTCTACTTCCAGGGTGGTGGAGTAGTTTTGAAATGATTTACGGGGAGGTATCATTGGCCTAGTATGCAAGATTTTCACAGTGGAACATTGAAAGCCATAGCTAGTACGCTAAAAAAGTTACCCGGCGTTGAGTTTAAATGACATTGAAAGGAAGTTACCTGTTCTTTCTAAACTAAATTTTCATGCATATTTTCCAGAAAAATGATGATTTACACTATAGAAGTAAACTTTTTATGATTTGGAAAGCAAAACTCGAGCGTCTATTTGGGCATTAGAGTCAATACTTTTGCCATATTGGTTGCAAGACTTTTTTTACTTCGCATCGTAAATTTGGAGCAATTTTTGTGTATTTCCGAAAATTACAATACTAAGCGCGTGTTAACAATACACACTCGCTTTTTGGGTTTTGGCGTGTACACGTTTACTAAAATCCCTGAACGTTCACAGCTCTAAATAATACACTTTTCAACAAAAAAACTTTTCAAAAAGCTTCCTATTTAGCTCCACACCGGGATAAAGTTCTTCAAGATTCATATTTTGGTCGCCATTTTCTTAGTCACAGCACGTTTGTGATTAATTAGTCAATGTCCGCAAATAAGTTTTAGAATGTTCCTTTAAACTGCAAGTTGAATTTTCGCTAACAACATTGTTTTTGTCCATGTATAAATAGATTATAATAATCCCATTCCATGTATGCATAAAATATTTAACAATTTGATTATCGGTCAGGGCAATATGCGGTGTTATTTTTTGCAGTGCAAAGTTCCTTGAAAGGGGAAAGTTTTGTATTGTTGGATACTTTAAGTACCTCTCTGAAAAAAGGGAACTTTTTAAGTTTTGGTTACGATGCGAGAGCATCAGGAAACTATGCGTTCATGATGGCATGTGTGTGCACTTACATTAGCATCAATTCGAGGCTATGCAAGTTCATTTAATTCATTTCAAAATTTCATACTTTCGACCAAAAAAAAGCAATATTGCCCCAGAAACCAATTTTCAAAATTATGTTTTGTCAAACCAAACAAGAATGTAAAAGATAATTTTGTTCCCTATTTCCATTCCCTTTCACACTATTAAAGCATGAATTTTGTGATAACCCACTTTCTCGAACAACACACAGATCATGATTTTAGAAAACGGGTTTCAAAATTATGATTTCAAACGAAATTGAATCACAAAAACAAAATCTGTATGAATTTTCAATATCAGAGAATCATTGAATAATATTTTACACCAGGGTTGCCAGATGTTAATCGGCCAAATAACCAGTGAAAATCAGACAAAGAACAGCCAAATTCGTTTTAAATGGACTAAATCATTGAAAGCAGTACCAAATAATAAAAAATACAAGATAAAAATATGATTTTGCTTTGTCCTTCACACAAAAGTTTTCACAAAGTCAAAAAAAAAAAAAAAAAATTATATATATATTAGGAGTTTCAATGCTTTGATATCACAAATGCTAAAAATAGATGTATATTAGTAATTTTCTTTTTTTGAGTTAAAAGTGAAATTAAGGAAAGAATAAGTTGAACTAAGCAAAATATTCAAAATGGCCAAAATCAGTAGTGAATAATTTCCACCGGCCTACCATGTTTCAAAACAACCAAATTTGCCATATTTGGTGAGTAATCGGTCAAGCTGGCAATCCTATCTTACACGCATGTACCAGTAATATAACCGAAGAGGGGCCAATCATTAAGTTTCTAGGAATAAAAGAGATTCCAGCCCCTAACCTTCAGTTCCACCCCTAAATTTTGTAGCTTTGTATCCATGGCGTTCGGCATTTTGTTAGATCATCTCCAACTTTCTTAATCATACAGTAGTTTTTAATCTAACCTACTGCAAAGATCAGTGTTGTGTTTTCAGCACAGCTATTAGGCTTACAAGTTGATTTGTAAAACCCAAAGAATATTATATATTAAAAAAGTACTCAAAAATATTGTAAAATCACTATTCACAAAGGCAATTATGGTAAATATTCGAACTTTTGGGCTATTTTAAAACATTGGTCATAAGATGAGCACAAAATAATTGGTTAGGTAAGGTCTAATGGGGGTGATTTTTTAATTCACCTGTGAACTGTTAAGGGAAATGTCTCAATGAAAAGCGCAAATAACATAGCATGGGGTCCAAGGGCCCAAAAAGAGCCACTGGTAGGGTTCATGAGCAAAACCTAGTAGGGACATAGTGACAAGCCATCAGGAACTCTGCCAATTTACCCTTATTTTCTAGTGATAATTTTAGCGCTTTAAAGCTACAATAAATTGGAAAATGAATGTAAAGATTGGAAAAAGGGTCATGGTACATGTATGTTTGAAGTACTGGTGGGAATGCAGGAGTGTAGCCCTAATTAAGAATTCCTGGCATTTTATAAGACTTTTTGTTTATTTTTGTCTGATATGTTGAACTTTCTGGTTTCAGAGCCATCAAGTAACACTGATCTAACATTGGTGTGAAAAATTTGAAGTTTGGTTTTTCCCTTGTATATGTTTGAATTCCATATTTTGCTAAGCTGTTTAAATGTGGTCAGTGCTAAGGAGATTCTCCTTTTTATGTCATCTTCGGTGCCTCCATCTTTAGACAATGTTGTGCCCAGATATACAAACTTGTCTACATCTTGTAGCTGGTTATCTGATACAGTTATTGCTCTTCCGCTGTTATTGTTCATCCTCATTGTCTTTGTCTTCTTTTCATTCATTTTAGCCCAACCTATGTTCCAATTTCATGAAGTCGAGATGTTTTCTTCTGTAGATTTTCCCTTGTGTTTGAAATTAAAGCATTATTATCATCATAACATAACATAACAAGATGACGGGCTAAGAAGGATGAATCACCCCATAAAGAGCCCAAAAAACTAACAAAACAATTTTATGAGGTCACAAAATGTTGCACAATTTATGATAATTAGGTATAGTATGTCATGTTTAATGTAAAATTGTTCATTTTAAGTGATTTTGTGCATTTTAAACCATTTGAGCTCATTTTGCTGTTATTTGGCTACATATATATATATCTTTCACAATATCGAGTATTACAACCAATTTTCTTAATTATTTCTTTTGTAGATAGCCCTACATTTAACAGATCAGTATGCAGACTACGTGATCTATTTTTCACACCCAGTGCAGCAAAGCCCATTGACCAATTATGCCTAGAGTCAAGTGTCGAAATATCTTTTATGGTTCTGTGATGCTGATTTTGATTTTTTTGTATTACAATGCAATAATTCCAGAGGATGACTTTGAAGGTAAGTGGGGGTTGAAATACGCGGGGGCTGAGATAAGTGGGAGGTGAGATAAGTGGGGGCTGAGAAAAGTGGGGCTGAAAAAAGTGGAAGCTGAGAAAAGTGGGGGCTGAGAAAAGTGGGGGCTGAGATATTAATTGGGGATGAGATATAAAGTGGGGGATGATACAAAGTGGAGGCTGATGTATAAAGTGTGGGCTGAGATATAAAGTGGGGGCTGAGATATAAAGTTGGGGCTGAGATATAAAGTGGGGATAAGATATAAGGTAAGGGATGAGATATGAAGTGGAGGTGAGATACAAAGTGGGGATGAGATATAAAGTGGGGATGAGATATAAATTGGGGTGAGATATAAAGTGGGGATGAAATATAAAGTGGGAATGTGATATAAAATGGGGTGAGATAAAGTGGGGATAAGATATAAAGTGGGGATGAGATGTAAAGTTGGGGGTGAGATATAAAGTGGGGTGAGATACAAAGTGGGGGTGAGATATAAAGTGGGGATGAGATATAAAGTGTGGGGTGATATATAAAGTGGGGTGAGATATAAAGTGGGGGCTGAGATATAAATTGGGGATGAGATATAAAGTGGGGATGGTACAAAGTGGGGCTGAGATATAAAGTGTGGGATGAGATATAAAGTGGGGTGTGAGATATAAAGTGGGGAATGAGATATAAAGTGGGGAATGAGATATAAAGTGGAGGATGAGTCGAAAGTGGGGATGAGATAGAAAGTGGGATGAGATATAAAGTGGGGATGAGATATAAAGTGTGGGTTGAGATATAAAGTGGGGATGAGATATAAAGTGGGGTTGAGATATAAAGTGGGGTTGAGATATAAAGTGTAGGTTGAGATATAAAGTGTGGGCTGAGATATAAAGTGGGGGATGAGATATAAAGTGGGGATGAGATATAAAGGGGATGAGATATAAAGTGGGGTTGAGATATAAAGTGGGGGTCGAGATATAAAGTGGGGTCAGAAATATAAAATGGGGGTGATATATAAAGTGGGGATGAGATATAAAGTGGGGGTGAGATATAAAGTGGGGATGAGATATAAAGTGGGGGATGAGATACAAAGTTGGGGCTGAGATATAAAGTGGGGATGAGATATAAAGTGGGGGATGAGATGTAAAGTGGGGGATGAGATATAAAGTGGGAGTTGAGATATAAAGTGGGGGTGAGATATAAAGTGGGGGTGAGATAAAGTGGGGGTGAGATATAAAGTGGGGGTTGAGATATAAAGTTTTTTGCATATTGCCAGTTTTGATTTGTAAAAATCTATACACTATAGCTATCATTTGATAATTTACATCAATTGATGAATTTCATTAATGCATGACTGACTAGGCCTTTTCACATTGGATTTTAGATCAATTTTCAGTGGAGGATATGTAATACTCTGTACAGTAAATTACATGGTAAGATCCTAGTGTAGCAGTACAACTTTGGCAAAATGCGTTCTTGTAACACAACTTTATTCCTCTATTAAAATGACTGAAAATGTTAAGAATTTTTGATGATTTTATTAATTTGTTTGAAGTAATTGTAACTGAGAATATTCTTGATAAATTTTCAAATTAAATTTTAGTCCAAGAATAAAATAAAAAATGATGAACTAAGAAACGCAAGGTAAACAAACGTACGCAACTTTGACACTTGGAGACTTGTAAAATATTGCGACTGCACTAATAATCACTAAGTAATCACTACTGCACATTGCAAAGTTATCGATTACGAGTAAAAGTTGTAATAGATTATGATTTCTGATAACCCCATTGCTGTTTTTGTGTACAGGAGAAGAGAATGAATACCTCCAACGTTGGATAGAGATGAAAATGGATCGAGCTATGGAACGAGACCAGAGAGAAGCTGGGCATGACCCATTACAGCTGCCAGGTGATGTCGGAAAACCTGACGTGGTAGAGGTAGAGAAACACAAGGAGGTGGAGGGAGTGGGGAGTGAAATACAGGAGGCAGACAAACCAGCAGAGAGTGTTCCAGCAGCGCAGGATGCAATAATTGGAGGAGGTGAAAGGGAATAAACCGCCAAATCAACCTGCAGATAAGGAAGAGAAGGTGGAGCCTCCTGTTGTCCCCAAGGTGGAGGAGAAAAAGCCTGAACCGAAGAAAGAAGAACCCAAGAAAGAAGAACCTAAAAAAGAAGAACCTAAGAAAGGAGAACGGAAGAAAGAAAAACCTAAGAAAGGAGAACCTAAAAAAGAAGAACCTAAGAAAGAAGAACCTCAACACAATAGTGATCCAGTTCAAAAGAAAACTGAAACAAAACAGGCACAAACCAACACAGAGTCAAAGGTAGGAGAATTCATTGCCCTTTGTGTTGTAATTTCTTCTCAATTTGCCAAAGGTTTATTATATGTGTGGTGTGTTGTAGGGTTGCCACCCTTCCGTCATCCTCATTCCGAGCTCTTCCTTAAAAAAAACCACCGCAAAAAAGCCCACTTACACCTTCTTAAATCTCCCATCCACTCTGCGATAATTGCTACAAACACTTGACAATCAAACACATCCCCATAGACTGCCCCCTCCACATGACCTTCCCACCCCACATGACCTTCCTCAACCCCTTCGGTTCCATCACCGAGCTCTTTCGCAAATATTCACCCCAAAGTATTCTATTCTTCCTGCATCACATCAACTACTACAATGACATCTGACCCCTCTTCTGTCCTTTATCTTACTCATCTCACTACCTGCTCTCACTCCTTTCTCCTCTGCTGATCTATTCTAACCTCTCTGGCACATTTTGACCATCGCTGATCTTAAACCTCACCATCTAACCAGCCAATGAACGTGAAGAGACAATATTGACTTAGCCGTTAAACCTCACCAACCTTATTCTCTGTAAAACGGCCGCTTCTAATCTGTTAAACTTGTAAACATCGACTACTACAACGACATATGACCCCCTTCCTGTCCTTTATATTACCAGTTTTACTACCTGCTCTCACTCCTTTCTCCTCCACTGATCTAATGTAACCTCTCTGGTACATTTTGACCATCACTGACCTTAAACCTCACTAAGCAATGAACATGAAGAGACAATATTGGCTCAGCTGTAAACCTCATCAATCTTTTTCTATCCTTCCTGCCTCACAACTACTACAATGACATCTGACCCCCCTCCTGTCCTTCATCTTACCCGTCTTACTACCTGCTCTCACTTCTTTCTCCTCTGTGGATCTCATCTAACCTCTCTGGTACATTTTGACCATCACTGACCTTAAACCTTACCAACCAATGAACATAAAGAGACAATATTGGCTTAGCCGTTAATCCTTACCAATCTTAATCTATCCTTCCTGCCTCACAACTACTACAATGACATCTGACCCCCCTCCTGTCCTTCATCCTACCCGTCTCACTACCTGCTCTCACTTCTTTCTCCTCTGTGGATCTCATCTAACCTCTCTGGCACATTTTGACCATCACTGACCTTTAACCTCACCATCCAACCAACCAATGAACATGAAGAGACAATTTTGGCTTAGACGTTAAACCTCCCTAACTTTGTTAAGTGTAAAACGGCCGCTTCTAATCTGTTAAACTTGTTAACAGTTGATCACTGCTTTGGACCATTTTGCAGCAGTGTGTGATAGACTGCAGAATGGCCCTATAGAGTTTAAGGGAATCACTTTTTATCCCAAGCTATCATTTGGACCACTATATTTCTTTGGGAGAAATTAAAAAAAGTAATCATGGAAAGGAAGTACAGTACATGACCAAATGATTCAAAATTATATCAAACATAATATTTTGCTTCCAAATGTCTAAATATGTTTATGAAATTGATTATTGCTTATTATGCAGTTAAGGGAGCACTGGACCGAAAAGTGAAGGTGCTCATTTTTGCAAATTTCACAGGTACAGTATATTATCCACAACAGATTGATAAACTTTTTGTCTCCATAGCCCCTATATGTGAGAACAAAGGTCACTTGAATATTCATATAAACCAGAAAATTATATATTGTTGCATGCTAGTTTCATAACATTTGATTTATTTGTATTTTTTTTTTTTGGAGGGGTGGGGGTGGGAATCCCTCAAAATATGCTCTCACCTTTTGGTCTAATGCTTCTTTAAACATTGAAAAAAAGCAAAAACACTATATGCTGCATGTGTACACACGTTTTTTCTATTTTTATTGACCCGTTTTTTGTATCTGTTAATGAACTAAATCATAAATGCATGTAATGTTTGTTAACGGGTACATTGTAAATGAGAGTAAACAAAAGATGATTCTTTAAATATTTGTGTATGATTGTATTTCAAAAATGTATGCTTGAAAATTCTTTCCAATCTGTAGTGGCAACATTGAAACTAAATTGTTTTTCAGCACTGCCTCTCAAGCATCTTTTGCTTCTTAATGGTACAGGACGGACAGGTACTGTAGAAATACTATGATATAGTATGGAAGAGCATTAAATTCTGAGCAAACCGGTCTTTAAAAGAGCATTCATGTTAACTTTCATTTTCATATATGTGATAAAGGACTACTGTATGAAAGAAACAATTCGATGCAAAAATCATGTTGATATTTTTTTCCTTTAGGAGTTATTGCATTTCAAAGATTCCACGAATGTGTTGAAAAGTGACCTCACAGTGTAAAATGTGACATCATAGAGAAATTCCAAGACAATTTTTGTGTACTGTAGTTCTCTGAATTGCTCTTTTCTAGTGACAGAAATAATAATAATTTAGGGAGTGAATACATCTTTATACACTTTCGCAATTTAACCCTTACTTTACCACGCGGCGATAGTATCGCCGTTTTCAAACCACCTTTTTCTAAAAATAAAATCGGGACTTTACCATAGTCCTATAGGAGCAATCTTGGTATCATTTTAAAGTACTCGGATATTTCTTTTACAAAATGAAACTTTTTCATAGGGGTCATATTACATAATTTTTGGAAAAAGTACATCAAAAAAGGGTAAAACTCAAAAATTGCTAAAAAATTCACATTTTTTTGTTTTTCTTTTGTAAATCTTACGATAACTTCAAGATCACATTTTTGCTACAAAATCAAACACGCAAGTCCTAAGACATTATAGTATTGGTCTCTGGTATAATTTTTATAATCCCTACGTGCAATCTTTTGTTCTGGAGAAATTTCTTCAAACTTTCATAAATTTCTGCCATTTTTGACCCGTTTTTTTCTTCAAAAAATCGTGTAACCCAGCCAATACATCACACATGCTTCGTTGAAACGCCGTTCGAAAGCGCTTGAAATTTCCTTTTATTTGATATATATACCCCCCTCTATTTAGAACCTATCCTATAAGAAATATATTACACCTCTCCAATTTGAACGACTACATGGTGCAGAGGAAATGTACGCGACTAGCAGGCGAGCGCTCCGGGTTCGAGTCTCACCGTGACCACAGCTTTCAGGGGTCGTTTGAGTTTTATCATTTTTGATGTGTTTTCATCTTTTCTTTCTTTCTAAAAATTATAGATTAGTATCATTGGAAAGGAAATTTAAAAAAGAATCTAAATATGTAACACAAATCTCTGTTTTCAATACTGACAAGAAGTTATACTTCTGCAAAATTGACCATTTGTTGACCAAATTTAGCCCAAAATTGCTTAATTTGCATAATTTTGTCCAATATTTCCTAAATTGGTTTTAATTACTCAAAAGATAAATATCTTAGCATCTATTCCAACCAAACTTGTAACGAAAGAAAATGAAAGGAAAGTTGTCAAAAATGCATATGAAAAAAAAGTTACGAAAATTAAGGCCGCTTTTTTCAAAGCCCTGGTAGAGTAAGGGTTAATGAACTTTTCATCACACAATTACATGGGGACGTTTTTTAGAGCACATATTTACCACATATACATTTACTGTTGTTTGCTCAAGAAATCTTTAAAACAAAATTCTCCTGCAAATTCCTGATTTTTCCATGATTATAACCGCCAGAACTGTAGAATGTTTCAGCTCTGCCTGTCCATCATATACCTTTCAAGTTGGTTTGTAAGGGAAGCTGTAGTGTTATTTGTTGTACATTCAAACCACAGTAGCTGGATCAGTGCCTATTGTATCAAATATTCACTGCCTGACTTAGTGCAATCAGCTCAAGCAGTTGCAGGTGTGTTTATTTGGGCTGAGGTAAATCCTTGCAATTTAACTGTGAGAGGCAGTGGAAGTTCTTAAAGCATTAGTTGAATGGTCAAGCAAATTGATCTTATCTGAAAGAAGACTTCAAAAGAAACAAAATAGTGAAGAAAGCTTTCCAAAATCTCATTCCATGAAGAAGATCTTTAAGTTTAAAGCTATGTTTTATCCGTGTAGAAACAACTGGTGCAGTGAAGTTGGCACCCCAATCCTCACATTCTTAACAATTGTTAATGTATTAAAAAGAAAGTTCTTTTTACTCAAACTTTCTTCAGGTAGTACAGTATATTATTACTACCCTTCCTAGATTCAGTTTTACTACTATTTTGACATATCCCATGGTTTTTAAGCCACAAAATTGCAGGACAAAATATGATAAAATACATAAAGACTTTGAGGAATCTGAGGCTATGACATCACAACTAGTCTAATTTCAGTCCTTTCTACACAAATGTTACCAAACGTCAAATTTAAATATCTCCTTAACGGAAAAAGATTTTTGAATGCTTTCTTCACCATTCTGTTTCTTTTGAAGACCTCTTTCATATAAAATGGACATGCTTGACCCCGGAACTATTTCCTTTAAGTCTTGGGCTATTATATTAGTTGTTATGAGGACTTGTTGCGACAATAAATGGATGATTTCCTAATAATTTTACCTCTCTGGCACAATGTCAATCATTTTTTTTTTTTTCCTTTAGGAAAGTAAACACGCCTGGATGAAAAGAATATTTCAAAAGCAGAAAAGGTTGAAGGCTCGTATGAAGGATATTTGCAAAAAAGAATTCAACAAGACATTTTTAAGTTTGGACAAACTTACTGCCAAACCAAAGTCATTACGTTCACTCATAGTAAACGACCAATATAAATTTATTTACAGTATTGTTTACAAAGTTGGATCAACCAATTGGGAGAGAGTAATAGTGCAGGACCTTAGCGGGTACAAGAACATACCCAATCAGTCACTGTACGGTCACAAAGCACTCGTTTGGATGCCAAGATTCAAACCAGACGAAGCAAAGCATCGAATTAGAAGGTATTTCAAGTTTATTTTTGTCAGAAACCCTCTCGGTAGAATCTTGTCTGCTTATAAAGATAAATTTGTTGAACATCACAACTCTGTGTTTTCCAAAATAGCTAATAATATAATTACGAAGTACCGAGCAGGACCTAAAACTGGGACTGAAACTGACGTAACATTGACAGAGTTTGTCCAGTATTTGGTAGATGGCCCCAATCACAGAACGAACCCTCACTGGAAGACAATCTGGTCACAGAATATGGCCTGTGATTTACTCTACGATTTTTACGGAAAACTGGAAGAAGCTGAAGATGATATCCCCTATGTTCTGGAGAAATTGCACATCAGAAATTTAACAACTTACGGGTCAGAACCAGTGAATAAGAAAACATCTGAGACGGAATTATTTAAGCGGTACTACTCAGAAGTGCCAAAAGAATTGATGCTGAAATTGTATAAAGTTTATTACCCCGACTTTAAATTATTCGGATATGAGATGCCAGAAGCTTTCTGATTGGTGCAAGCAATCAAATTTGATTCTTAGGAAAAAGTTTGAATGTGAATTAAATTATTTGAATGAATTCATTTCCTTCCATATTTTATTTGAACTAGAGTGGTTTTTGGGGCGAGTTGGCTTTCATATGAACTTACCGTACTGTGCAAAGTACTTCAGTTGACTCTAGTTGCAGGGAGAACTGTTGCAAAGTGGCTATGAACAAAGAATACTGCCATACAACACTTTATTATTGAATGAAAGGGGCATCCTTTTTGCTCCCATTGAAAGGTGTGTGGTCTTTGCTGCTATCGCAGGGGGCATATTCTTTGCTCCTACCAAAGGGGCAGGGTTGGAAAAAACCACTCGGCATAGGCGAGCAAAAGAAATTGTGGCGAATACAAATATTATGATATACTGTGGTACTTGCCACACTTAATTAACTCGAGTGACTTTTTTGCCTTTTTCCGACACTGTGAAGGGAGTGTGTTCTTTGCCCCTATCCATTCTTACAACTCATACTAATTTTAAAAGATTGCAGCTTTGCATTTGGTACTATTTTATCCACCAGTTTTGTATTTTTATGCTCCCAAGAAAAGTGGGCTCAAATTTGTAAATTCTTTGTATAAAACAAAAACATGGAGAAGCCAAATATGTCATATTTCAGGTATGTAGACCTTGTCTGATCTTTTGTACCGAAAAAGATTTTGCTGGAGACAAAACTGTTGGAATCTAATTTGAATATGTTTCTAGGTATGGTGCATACTGTAGCTAGATAGAAATGTATTGGCAGGAGTGGGGGCGGTAGGAAGTAACATTTCTTTAAGGGAATATTCCCATGAATTTTCATTTTCATATATATATATATATATATATATATATATATATATATATATATATATATATATATATATATATATATATATATATATATATATATATATATATATATATATATATATATATATATATATATATATATATATATATATATATATATTATATATATATATATATATATATATATATATATATATATATATATATATATATATATATATATATATATATATATATATATATATATATATATATATATATATATATATATATATATATATATATATATATATATATGTATATATATATATATATTGTATGTTTATGTATATTATATGTTTATATATATATATATATATCATACATACTACATACATACATACATACATATATATATTACTTCAAGTTATACCTTACCTTCTATGCTATAAATATGCAATCTGGTCACATGACCTAAATCTAACGCACTTCTAACCAACCTTAAAAACGTACTTACCAGCCCAGTCCTGACCTCCATATAACCTCTACTAACCCTCACTCTCTTTCAGTGCGTTGTTTTCACAACATCACTGAAACTGGTCAGATTTTCTTTTATAAATTTAACCTTTTTCTAACAATTTTCTCCTTTGCAGCTTCTACCAGGCAGGTTTTTACGCTGCTCTGTCTTATCCGGTTCGCCTTTTCAAGTCTTCTTGGGTAAGACGAGGTAGCCATGGGTCCGGGATTTCTTCAGTTTGACTTTTAGACTTTCCCGTGTAGCCTACACTAAGGATAGAGTGTTGTTGTCTCCATCCGTACAAAGCGGGTGGCTGGTTCGCAGCGGGTGTTTTTAGGCCCTAGAGCACCAAGTGTGCCTGTCTAGTGGACTTCTTGCCCCTGGGTTTAAGTGTTTTTCACCCTTTGCCCCACCCTTCCACGAGGAGAGCCTAGCGTTATACTATTCATTGTATTAAGATGTTAGAATATCTTCAGTACAGGTTCTCGTAGGCATTAGGCCAATTTCTTCAATTGATTTTGGCGCATGCGTATTGGGTCGACTTTACCACAGGGTGTTCAAGGAGTCTGCTTCTTACAGCTCCAAGGAGCTACAGTTGTTACAAGAGAGCCTATATTTTATTTAACGTTACCAGTACATATCGTGTATTCGATCTTCCCGTATTTAATTAAGACAAAGTTTTTAATTTCAAGCTTGAATTTTGGGGCGTTGGAGAGACCTGGAGGGGGTCTCTCCGACATTCTCTTCACGGGAGATCTAATCTTCTTCTTTTTGATCTCCACTGACGCCAAGTTATTTAATGGTTTATATTTTCCACGCTGCCCTACGCTATTAAAGAATTTACGTTCAGTGTATTTTCTCAGGTTTTAAAAAAAAATTCAAATATTAATTTTTCGGATAATTTTTTTTGATGTACTAAATTGCTGTGGCTTGCCTCTCTATGTTTGACGAAGGGTTGTAGGTACATCCCCCGTAGGGGCGTCTTGGTGTAAGTGTATATGTATGCATTCATATACATTTTTACTTTTCAGAAAAACGCCAAGAGGCGATATAATAGTCTCAGAATTTCTACTTCCGCGAGGGCCACCTTCTCGATAGATTACTGAGTCGTGGAGGCCTGTGTTCGTAGTTTACTTTGTTAAGTTTTTCCTGATTAACCCCCTCTGATTCGATAGATTACTGAGTCAGAAGGGCCAAGGGTGCGGTCTATTAGACTTAAATTACTGGAGTCTATATTGATAAGCTAAGTGGCGTCCTAGACGTCACCTAGAATAAACCACTATAAAGAAGCGCCCCCTTCTCGATAAGATTATTGAGTGGGGAAGGCGCGGAATTTTAGTGGGTAAACCCTTTGTATACCGCTATGGTCCATGATAGGGACCAGTAGGGCGACGTAAAGGTGGTGCCCAAAGAGGTTATACATTTCCACTGTTGTACGAGTTTTTTACAGGGTTAACGTTCCTTAAAGTGTACCACGTAAGTTAACCCTAAGTTAGAATTAACTTATCAGCCTGAATGACTCTTCCCGTTCAACGGCACTTCACCCTGGGCATTTCGCTGACGTTCGGCATTTCGCTCATTTCTATCCCCCGGTTATCTCCACAACGGAG
>JAIGNY010002882.1:422500-502500 GCA_020152595.1 Chiridota heheva
AAAGTAGAAGTTTTGTAGGAAATTGATGTAGTCCATGTTTGCTTTGTTCAATTCATGTAGTTATACTATACGTACTGTAGGAAATTGATGTGTACTCAGAATATCTTGTATGATCAAGGGAGAAATGCTGTACTTCATTTCAGTTATGATTTACAGTTGCTATCATTTTGTTTTTTGCACAGCTTTCTGTACTTTTTGTAGTTGAATTAATTTCATCAACTATTTGCTATACTTCATATTGTCACATATCATGTAATTCTTTATAGGGTAGGTATATGGCTAAAAAATACACCTGACCTCAATCAAAGTTGCATAGAAGGTTCCTATACAGCCCAATGAATTTAAGGTTTGATATCGTCGTCATTGAAAATTAATTTTGTATATTTATTTTCACAAAAAGATCTGAACACATTATGCCTGTGCTGAAGGAGCTCCACTGGCTTCCCGTGGGTTACCGTATTAAGTACAAGGTCATCGTACACACTTTCGGGCACTATGTGGCTTATCACCTTCTTATATGACAAATATGTTTAAACTGTATACTCCAGCGCGTGCACTCGGGTCATGTAGATCTTCAAGTCTTGTGGTACCACGAACAAAAACTGTCAGTTATAGTGACAAATCTTTTAGAACAATAGCATCAGCACTCAGGAACAACCTTTCAAGTGATGTCCGAGACTGTTCAGATTTGAACACTTTCAAATCTTTATTAAAAACATATCTATTTAAGCTAGCACATGGACTATAACTTCTAATTATATTAATTTATATTATATTTCATGTACAGTGCTTATGAGCATGTTTTTTTCATGAATTTTTAGCACTATAATATTCAGTATAATAATATTAATTTCATGGTGCTCTATTTTTTACAGCTAAATTGTTTAAATCAAATTCTCTTTTCTTTGGGGAGGATGGGGGGGGGGGAGGGGGTCTACTAGCAACCCACCCACTGGCTAATGTTATGGAGAATTTATAGAATCCCTTATATATATGCCCACTTTTGACATGTTTTGCTGAAGTACCAGAGTATATGGCGCTTAAACTGTTCAGTATTTCTCAAAAGATGTGTCAAGGCAACAGCTAAAATGTTATCAAATTTTTGGAAAACAAAGCATTGAATCAAATTTGGCCATTTGACAACTTTTTGAATTAATTTTCATGTTTCAATATGCAACTTTATGGTCATGTGGACTGCTCTATTTTCATGATTAAAATCCTTTTCTTTATTGACAAAATATACATTGTAATGACTTTTTTTACTCATCCATACCCCCAACTAAAATCTAGGCTGAGTAGATGTTTCCATGATTTTGAATGAATAATTTATTGGTTAGGTGAGCAATTTAAAGGATTAGTTCAGTGGTCAAGCATGTTCATCTATATGAAAAAGGACTTCAAAAGGAAGAAAATAGTCAAAAAGCATTCAAAAATCTTATTCCGTTAAGGAGATATTTAAGTTTAAAGTTTGGTTTCATTTCTGTAGAAACGACTGAAATAGTTGTGACATCACAGCCTCAGATACCTCAAAGTCCTATGTATTTTAAAAAAAGTTTACTTGTTTTTTTCACTATTTAAATTATTTTTCTTAAACTTTCTTCAGGTGGTATATTATAAATAACCTTCCTAGATTGTTTTACTATTTTTTTGACATATCTCATGATTTATATAAGCCACAAAATCGCAGGACAAAATATGATAGAATACATAAAGACTTTGAGGAATCTGAGGCGATGACATCACTACTAGTCTGATTTCAGTCATTTCTATACAAATGATACCAACTTTAAACTTAAATATCTCCTTAACGGAATAAGATTTTTGAATGTTTTCTTTACTATTTTGTTTGTTTTGAAGTCCTCTTTCATATAAAATAGACTTGTATGACCCCTGAACTAATTCTTTAAAAAGCATTAAAAAAAAAGCACTTTTGATAGTCTTGAAGATGCTTAATGAATTAGTCTAGTGGTCAAGTTTATTTTCTTGTAAGTGGAGATGAAGTAATTGGTGAAAGAATGTAACTTGAAATAATACTTGAAACAAAAATGTTGAAGAAATAACCTCAATATCTTATTCCGTTACACGAATGAGACAGGACTTCAATAACTCCTCGATGGGAAAATGATTATTGAAGTAGTTTCTGCAACATTTTGTTTATTTTATAGTCTATGTTATTTATGACAGTGGTCAACTTGCTTGACTGCTGAATGTATTGTTTGTTAGATAGTTTGTATGTGTAGATATTTAAGTCCAAATTTGTATATTATGAATACCTTAAAATGTTTCCCCATGTAGTGTTTAAACTTTCAGGGGACCCAACAAACAAAGAAATAAAACTTGATATATATATATATATATATCTGTATATATCTATATCTGTAGATGTTTCCCATCTAGCCTGTTTAAACTTTCAGGGGACCCAACAAACAAAGAAATAAAACTTCTATATATATATATATATATATCTAAATATATATATATGTTTCCCATGTAGCCTGTTTAGATATAGATAGATATATAGATATAGATATATATATATATACTTTCCTTTTTTCTGCAATTTTACTTTTCTTTCTCTTATTTTTTATTAGAATTTTACACCATGTTTACCTTTACCTCTGTACCACTTTCTGAGAAAGCTATATACTCTATGATAATACTTGTCTTTGTATCATTGGTTGGGCTTTCAAACAAAGCGTATATCAAACAGTATTTCTGCATCCATTTTTTATTGTTGGTGGTCAGTTTTTTTGTCAGGAGTTTCATGAAATTGTGATTGACCATACAATTGGTCAGTTTTTATGTGACTAACAATTGAGGTAATTTTCTACTTTTTTATTTGCGTTTCTGCTTTGTATTTAGCAAGTAGAGACATGTAAAGTTTGAAAGAGATTGTAATTTATATTAACAATAAGATAACACTAATAACCATAATTTACTTTTTCTACACTGTGCTTTGTAAACATTCTTCCAGTTTTCTGTATGTTCTTTTCTGTAATTAACCTGATTATTTATGAGAATAAAACACAGAATATTACATTATAGTTAACTGCATTCTTATTTTTTTAAATTTTTTTTAGAAATAGTTTTTCTTCATTTTAATTCAAAGATTTGACTGTCTTTTAATTTTGTTTAAAGTTTATTTAAAGGTAAAGAATTTCCAAAGATCTTTAAAATCTAAACAGTACAGTATATATAGTCTTTATATAACATCAAAAAGTCCCTGATTCATGGCTAATCAAAAACAGCTTTACTTTCAAAATGGATTTCTATTGTCAAAATGGACTGAATAAAGCCTTCACATTACCATTATACTCCTTTTTTCATATTTAATACACTCTGTACCAGAATAGCAAACACAAATTGTGTTGCTATTCTGGTACAGAATTGAATAAGTATCAAAATAGGATAAAATGATAATGTGAAGACTTTATTCCAGTCCATTTTGACTATAAAAATCCATTTAAAAAAAAGAAGCTGTTCAAAGTTAATTGTCAATGTATGTTTTAATGTATGAAGGAGAGGACCGGCTCATTTTCTTAATAAATTTAAAAAAATTCTTGTACCTACTGGGAAATCAATTGATCTTTGTCATTAATAAATCATATTCACCTTACCCCACAAAATTGATGACTTGTGCTTATTCCTGCATGAAGCAGCACATGATGAATAAACAGCTTCTATTTTCAAAATGAATTTCTATTTATCAAAACGGACTGAAATAAAGCCTTCACATTACCATTATACTCCTTTTTTGTTACTAAATAAACTATGTACTATAAAAGCAAACATTTTGTTAGCTATTCTGGTACAGAATTTTTGTCTTGTAATTTTATCTGTTGCAATGGATTTTCAGTCCAAAAACCTCAACGCTTTCAAGGTGCACTAAAACATCACTTAAAATCACTATTCAATAAACAAACAAAAGCTTCACTGTTAAATACCATCCTATTTGTAAATTATCACTTCAAGCCTGACACATTGACCACAGGGGAATACTTTTGTCCATGTGTCGAGTGTGAAAGTCAGCGCAGGTGCAGTAAAATTTGTTCACTATCAATGTCAGAATGTGACCATGGAAAGAGAGGTGAAGTGTGTGGATTGTAGAAATAAGAAATACCTGGTGTAATTGCTTGTGCTAGATTGTGGTTCCTTTTGTGAGTAATACAAAAATATACACCCCGACAAATTTGAGATTTTGTCGGGCTTAAGACACAAAATGTGGTGCGAGGTTTAGTCTCCACAGCACTCTTCTTCAATGATGGAAATTGTCAAATTTGAGTTAAATGGAAGGATTCATTCAGGAAACGTAAGGCTGTCAAAAGGAAAACAAGTCATCGAAATAAATCATTATTTTGGTCAACTAGGACTTCCGTACATATTTGTTATTAATAATAGCATTCGAGCCAATTTGAAGCAAATTAGCTGTAGTGTGATAGTTTTCATAGCCTGACAGCATTCCCACTGCCGCCAGTAAGTTAGGGCCGAAATAGCTTCGTTTTGTCTAGTATATACCAATTACCATAGACTTAATTACAAATGAACGAATGATATTTCACTTCTTCTTTATCCAATTTTATTGAAATGAACCATATTGATTCACTTTACGCTAAATGCAAACACCTGCCAGGTGAACATTCTGACAAAAGTCAAATTTACATATTTACACAGCTTTGTGTAAATATTACAATATCTACAATATTTGATTATCAACTAATAACAAGCAATAATGGAAATATTTAAAAACTGATTTTGATGTGCTTGCAAGTTTTTTTTTACACATCAAATGAGTGACAATATACATGTAGAAAGATGGCAACTTGTTAACGACAGCTAAATTAAAGAAATGGGCAAAGGTGCATGTGTCTGCATTTTGCTTGGTGAAGCATACCAACTGTATTGTCCATGTGCTGAACAGGGCCATTTTCCTGGGGTAAAGGAGTAGCAGATCCCCATTTTTGGCAGGAATAAAAAAGTAGTTGCAGGGGAAAAAAGGTTGCCTTGAAATTCTCCCATTGCCGCAAGCCCCCTCCCCTCCCTCCCACTCTACACACATACATTTTTTGGAAGTGAATTTCAGGCCTTGTGCTAAAGAGATCTCACACAACATGGAGTACAAACTATTTAGAATTTCTTTTAGTTATATCATCAAATGGAAGAGCTAGTTTCATCTGTTTTTATATCAAACACTGAATATCAGTCATACTTGCAACATCAATCTCTCCATCAAGCATATTTTTTTTAGCCTGTCCCCTATAACAGAACTCCAGATCTCTTTTCTCCTAACTCTCCTCAATCTCGGACCTATTCGAAAACAATTCTTCCTCAAACATCATCAACTTCCTCCGCAACAACAACTTCTTCCACCACATATAATCTCCCCCCTCCTCCCTTTCTACACCTAACCTTACACACCCCTTTCTTTCCACCTAAATTTTTCTCCCACATTCAGCCTTTCCCCTTTATTTCCCTTACAAACCTTCCATCTCCTCACTATCCTTACTTTTACACCATTATTTATTAATAGCCTCTTGGCACATTTGACTCTGACTGTCGCGGTGCCGTTAAACATCACCAAACCAAACCGTCATTTAATGAACTAACATATATAAATTATTCGTTCAACTTATGCTCTTAGTTTCTTTCAATTCTTGAGTCTGCTTGTTGTTGTTTTCTGGTTCATCAAATGGTATATAAAAAGCCAAGTCCTTTCCCGAGCCAAGAAAGTTAATCACCCAAAACTTATCCCCGGTTTCTGTGGGGCAAGCGAACGAGAATCTACGACTCTTCCTGGACATGACAACATCCATCACAGGTCAACTCCTCAGCAATGCCGGTACTCATTTTACAGCCGAGTGGACTGACACAATTGTAGAATAAAGTGTCATGCTCAATGACGCAATGCAGGAACCATGCCGGGGCCCTTTGGAACACGAGTTTGACTCGGCTATCACTGAGCTGACCCACTGCCATCTTGCACCAAGGTGCACATGTTACATACCATTGCTTCCAAGTGTGTATGAATTATTGGACTGAGGAATTACCTCTGACAATTACCTAAAACAAAACACCTGCAATTCTCTGGCTTAAAAACCATGAGATTTGTCAAAAAAGTAGTAACACTGAATCCAGGAAGGGTAATTATAATATACAACCTGAGGAGAGTTCGAGGAAAAATCATTTAAATAGTGATTTTTTTTAATAAACTTTCATTAAAATACACTAACAATTAATAAGAATGTGAGAATGAAGACGCCAACTTTCCATGGTAGACTTACTTCACCAGTCATTTCTACATAGATAAGACAGAGCTTTAAACTTGAATATTTCCTTAACAGAATATTATTTTTGAATGAATTCTTCGCCATTGTTTCTTTTGAAGTCCTCTTTTACATAAAATGGACACTCTTGACCTTTTGTGTCTCTGCAAAGGTCATTCCTGTCCACTCGACAATGTTGTCAGCCCAACGTTAACTTTGTTTTTGCCCTCTTGTGTCTCTTTCCCTGCACTGAACTACTGTACAACTGACTATACACAGTACAGGCAGAAATGCCACAAACTGAAATGTATTACCTTGAAATCATCGATGTATCGTACGATACATGGAAAGAGCAACAAAACCTTATGGCATGAATTGATCAATTCAGAGTTGTGCGTAGACTAAATCCCTATAGTGTGCATACAGTGAGGAAGCTACCATACATAACTCTGCTGCAAAACTAGTCATACGTTCTAAACTTTTCACTACTACAATCCTTCGTGTAATACACTGTTCTCATATTGCGCAATAAACACAATCCCATTGCACTAAGAAAAAGGGCAGGGTATAGGAAACAGGACTGTAAAATTAAGAAAATATGATCCCTATTCTCTTACACAATAACCCACACAGACACATTTAAGGATGATAATTCAAAATGCACACTTTCAGCCGTCAAAGGTTTACACTTGAAATTTAACAGGTATTTTAAAGAAATATATAATATTAAATCTACCTCAATGTTAAAAGGTATATGGACAGGTAGCAACCATGCATAAATTGATACAAATGCCCTTCATAAACACTCACCGCAAACATTTTCTTATAAAATTGATCCCAAAATGTGAAAAATCTGGCTTATTTTTATGTCCCCAAATGTATGCTCATTATGCATTATTTTGTTTGTGATGTAAGGGTAGGACAGAATATCACGTGACATCGAAGGTGTTCCACTCTGATTGAATTACACACAATGGTATAATACCTGTAGAAATTCTCCATTAAATTTCCTTTTGCTCTTTCCCCAATCATTTACTCACTCAATAAATGAAGTATAACTATTTTAAATTACGTTAATCGCTACCAGTTTTGTACAATCATTTAAACATTCTAGATTTCGCTACCAAAATGGTTGTATACGCAACTCCAAAAGTTACAGTGTACCAAACAGTTTTACTTACAGCCTATCGTAACGAGTGGAATTCGCCAATCATAAAGAGATATTGGAACTGAACTTGAGTCGATATTTCCTCTTTATCCACAAGAAAGTGTCACAACATAATTAATAAAAACATTCGTAGTAAGCAAATTTATGTTTAAGCGGTATTCTGATGTCTGATGCAATGAAACTGATGTTTTGATGTACAGTAGCCTAAATCATGATATATGCCATGCATGCGAGCAACTTATTCCTTATGGTAAAAGCTCGCCAAATCTGCTGTGTCCTATTTTTACATCACACAACTGTTTTTAATAGTGGAAGTCCAGCCATTACTCGGGGCTTTATTTTTCACTTTTTCGCGAATACCTCAGAAACGAGTGGACATTTTTGATAGATATATGATTATAAAATGTTCAGAATATGAAAAGGAATATATTTATGGCAAAATCTCGACCTGTCCATATACCTGTAAAAACATATTTTCAATATCCCAGGATGACCCTAAAAGGCCTCAGAATTACACAATTTTTGTATTTTATTTTTGAATTTCCTACCAATCTTTAAAGAACTATGGATACCAATTAGAGAGGATGTTTTGATAGTCACCAGTGAATCTAATTACAAACCAATGACACCACTTTGCAGTGTACATTTTACTCAAACATGATTGGCTTGTCAGTAATTGGGTAATTATTTCAACCAATCAGAAACTTTGAATTGCACCAAACCATAACATATTTTACGTAACAAATCTTCCTGGGTTTCATCTCTTTAAAAAGGAATGGATTTCATTAGGGAAAAGAGCATTCTGACCTCTCATAGATCACAACACTTTGCATATCAATGTCTGAAAACATAACCATAATGGTCAGTTTCAGACAAATTTTGAGAGTTTTCTTTCTTTATTTACAAGTCCCGAAAAAATAAATGTAATTTAGATCATGTTATAATGTTTGTTTGATGAGGTCCTCAGGGCACCACGACAACGAGGGTCAAATTGTGCCTGAGAGGTCAGATCATTTTAGAGGTAGGAAGAAAAGAAAACAGGGGGAGAGTGAGAGAAAATTCAAGAACAAAAGTCAGAAAGCTGTGATCGAGAGGAGGTGCATGAGTGAAACAAAAACAAAGTAGGGAGGGGGTGGAAGAGGAGAATTAAATATGGTTGTAGAGGGAAGCATAATGAAGGAAGGAGATCATTTTATCCGGATAATTTTTCTGGAAGAACTCAGCAATTGAGTTGTGGGGAGCGAGGGAAGCTCTGTTATAATGTTGCTTCATTATCCACATACCATGATAATCTACCACGTAACATCTCTATTTTTTTTTTCTCTGTCAAATAGTTCTTTTCATGATTACCACACCAGCCATGCTAAATTACTTTCCATTCCCCGTTTCTCTCTAACAAGTAGTCAACATTATTATGTTAAATATTCTGCTATTGCAAATTGGATTTTCCTACCCACTTCATTTAACTCTATTAATAATGTAAATCAAACATTACCATCTTTGTAATAGAATCCTTTAAGTTTTTATCATTTTTTGATGTATTATCGGGCAGTAGTTTATTTATGTAATATTTTCTTTTCTATTCCCTATTTTTTGGTTTGAAAAATGCTCTTTTTCACACTAGTATTATCTTTCTGTGTAATTTGTAAAGGGGTTACCTCTCTTACAAGTTCTGTTGAGATTTTCGAGAATCCCTAAACCATATAAAGGCTTCATCTGTAAATATTTGTATTCTGTAAGTAATTGAAATGGCTGATATAAAGTTGTACAAATAAACAAAACATATGTACCCATTACCAACACCTATTTTAAGTGTAATCCCCAGAAATGGAAGATAATGAAGAGTAATCTCAATTGTATCTTTGCCTCTGGATAATCCTTCCGCAAAATAGTAAGAAGCTTAAATCCATAACAGGGCTGTAATTGGTTGAAATACTCTGTCCCCCTACGTTGTGACAGAAACGTATGACCTCACCCCCTCTTTGTGAAGGAGAATTATGGCCCTGATCCATAACACCGTGTTCGATAGAGATGGCAATTCGTGGTTGCCATAAAGTCACTTGAAAGATCCAAATGCGTTCGTTAGCTCCTGAAATCATTTCTTCTTCCCAGTCCTTGAGGATTTAAGAACGAGATCGGAGCGGCCTTCGCTGTACATTTTTTGCTTCCAGATTTCCAGTTGTACTTTGTAATCCTCTCTTCGTTCCCGAGCTGTGCTGACGTAATGCTGTTTGTGAGAGACGAAAAAGGTTTTATCAAAGGATTAGTTCAGGGGTCAAGCAAGTTTATCTCATATGAAAGAGGAACTCAAAAGAAACAAAATGGTGAAGAAACTTCATCATCTTATTCTCTTATTAAAGGAGACATTCAAGTTTCAAATTCTGTTTTAAAGTTCGGTATCACCTGTGTAGAAATGACTACTGCAGAAGGTTGGTCCCCTCATCCTCACCTGTGTAGAAATGACTACTGCAGAAGGTTGGTGCCTTCATCTTAACCTGTGTAGAAATGACTACTGCAGAAGGTTGGTGCCTTCATCCTCACCTGTGTAGAAATGACTACTGCTGAAGGTTGGTGCCCTCATCCTCACCTGTGTAGAAATGACTACTGCAGAAGGTTGGTGCCTTTATCCTCACCTGTGTAGAAATGACTACTGCAGAAGGTTGGTGCCTTCATCCTCACCTGTGTAGAAATGACTAATGCAGAAGGTTGGTGCCCTCATCCTAACCTGTGTAGAAATGACTACTGCAGAAGGTTGGTGCCCTCATCCTCACCTGTGTAGAAATGACTACTGCAGAAGGTTGGTGCCTTCATCTCCACCTGTGTAGAAATGAATACTGCAGAAGGTTGGTGCCCTCATCCTCACCTGTGTAGAAATGACTACTGCAGAAGGTTGGTGCCCCCATCCTCACATTCTTAACAATTGTTAATGTACTTTAAAAAAAATTGTTATTTTTTTTATTATTTGAATTATTTTTCCTCAAAAATTTCTTCAGGTGGCAAATTATAATGACCCTTAGGATATAGATTCTGTTTAACTACTTTCCTTTTTGCAGTATTTTACAGACTCTAAAGTATTCAGCAAAGCTTTTCGGCCCACATACAACACTTCTGTAACACCAATATTCACACCAAGTAGTAAGATTAAGTAGTCAATAAATATGTGAAAAATTCACCACAAAGATGGCTTCACTTACGGATCTAGATCTTCCGTAAGTTACACGGAAGCTTTACTTGATACACACCATGCACAGAATATGCTTACAGTACTGACAGTGTGTAAGGCTGTTAACCAAAAATACAACATCTAGAAGAATTTTTTTATTTTTTAAATGGAAAAAAGCCAGAAATGACAGATTTTGCTATGTTCAATTTTGATATGAAAAATGACAAGAAATAGACACCCATGCAGAGTTGGAATTAATTATAAAGTTAACAACAGTTCTGAATAAAGGTGTCAAAACTAACCCCATGAAAAAACGCAGCATAAATAATATTAATGTAGTGGTGAATACATCTTTATATACTTCCTTCTTTCGCAATTTATGTACTTTTCATCACACAATTACATGGGGGACGTTTTTAGAGCACATAGTTACCACATATACTGTTGTTTACTCAAGAAATCTCAATTTTCCTTCTTTTTTTTTAAATGATTTTTTTTCCCCTGCAAATTCTTGATTTTCCCGCAATTATAACTGCTGGAACCGTAGATATTTTCCAGCTCCGCCCCCATGGAGGCAGACCAAGAGCATATACCCTCGCCGCTAACAACATACCTTCTACCCTCTGTCCCATATGCCATGCCACCCCCTGTTCCACATGTTCTCCCATCCTACATCCACCCTATCTAAAATCATGCATGAAGTCTAGTTGTCTTTCCACTACATGATCTATATGCCATCACACCTGCAATCAAGATGACATCCCACCACATGCCATCCCACCCTGTCCCACAGGCCATTCCATCTTATCCCAAATGCCAACACACCTGAAATCGAGAAGACATCCCACCACATACGATCCCACATACCAAGGCAACCTGTCCAACATACTATGCCACCCTGTGCCACACACCATCTCTCCATTCAATGCCATCCCACCATGCCCCAATGTCCTGTCTCCATGCCATCCTGTCCCACATGCCATGCCACCTTGTCCCTCATGTCATCCCATCCTGCCCTACCCACCTTGTCCCACATGCCATGCTACCCTGTTTCACTTGCCATCCCACCCTGTCCTACATGCCATGCCACTCAGTCCCCTATACCATCCCACCCTTATTCCAATTCCCTACATCTACCAATCATGATGCCATCTTTCACCCTGCATTGATTATTTCCTCTTGACTCCAATCTCCTCACCTCTATCAACCTAACAGGCCCCATTCACCTACCATCCTCCATTCACCTACCATCTTCCATTCACCTACCATCCTCCATTCACCTACCATCCTCCATTCACCTACCATCCTCCATTCACCTACCATCCTCCAATCACCTACCATCCTCCATTCACCTACCATCCTCCATTCACCTATCACTCCCCATTTCCCTAACATCCCCCATTCCCATTCACCTACCACCCCCCATTCACCTACCATCCCCCATTCACTTACCTTTCCCCACTAATCTACCATTTCTCCTTTATTTAAATTTATTTTTAAGTGAACTACAGAAATAGTTGGAATAGCTGAACAATGCATGTGATCAGACAGACGTTGTGACGATGCATGAAGAGGACATGCAATCTTTGATCATGGAGGTTTTCAAACCACCTTTTTCTAAAAATAAAATCGGGTTTTTCACCAAAGTCCTATAGGAGTAATCTTGGTATCATTTTAAAGTACTTACATATTTCTTTTACAAAATGTAACACTTTTTTTATAGCTGTCATATTACAGAATTTTGAGAAAAAGTAACTTGAAAAAGGATAAAACTCAAAAATTGCTCAAACATTTACAAAAAATGTTTTTTTCTTCTCTAAAATCTTACAATAACTTCAAGATCACATTTTTGCTTTAAAATCAAACACGCAAGTCCTTAGACATGATAGTATTAGTTTCTGGTCTAATATTGATAATCCCTACCTGCAATTTTTTGTTCTGGAAAAATTCTTCAAAATTTCATAAATTTTGCCATTTTTGACCTGTTTAAAAAAAATTGTGTACCAAAACTGTACATCGCACATGCTTTGTTAAACCACCAAAAAGTGCTTGCAATTTCCTTTCATCTGATATATAAATAAAGGCATACTCCCCTCTATTTAAACCTTTCCTATAAGAATAATATTTCACCTCTCCAATTTGAACGACCATGCGGTGCAGAGGAAATATAAGCGAAGAGCACGCGAACTCTCCTGATTCGAGTCTCATCTTACCACTGCGTGAATATTTTTCTGTTGCAGCTTTTAGGGGTCTTTTGACTACAATATAATCATTTTTTGTGTCTTTTCATCTTTCTTTTCTTTCTAAGAATTATAGATTAGCATCATTGGAAAGGAAATTTCATAAAGAATCTTAATATGTAACACAAATCTGTTTTCAATATTGACAAGAAGTTATACTTCTGCAAAGATTAACCATTTGTTGACTAAAATTATGGAAATTGGGCTTGCTTTTTTTAAAGCCCTAGTAGAGTAAGGGTTAATCACCTGATGTCTATTCATGCACAATGGGCAGTTGGATCATGAAAGAAAATGCCTGAGGGGAGTTTGTGTGAAACATTACACCATGGAATATTTCTCTAAAAGTATGAAATGTTTGCACCTTTTTTTAGCCATTACTACAAAATTACGATTTACACTGAACAAAATACAAGAATGAGAATTGAAATATTTTATACGAGCCAAAATTTCAAGACCAGAGGTGTTAAGACATATTTTTCTTAACATTCTAAAGGCCAAAAAGTGAATCTCCTGTTTGATTTTATAACCTCCACACAACATTCTGTGTTGGTTGAGCTTAAATTTGCAAGTCAAAATCTTATTCCTATCTTAAGTTATTTATTTTTGAAGTCCACACACACAGGCTACCATTTTGTTCACTTCTGTATTGGCAAGGACATAAGATTATAATCTATTTATTTATACACTTTATTAAAGTTATTATTCCAAAATAAAGCGACACAAAGTTTTAATAGCATGTTTTGATAATTTCATGTGTACACAAATATTAATATCAATGGTTCATTGCTCTTCTTGGATTATGAAAAGGCATTCAATTTCCTTGATTTGGTTTTTATTTTTCGTACTTTGTCATATTTTAATTTTGGTCCTGATATTACAATGGGTCAAAACCTTGTACAGTAATGGTACTTTGAGTGTGACTTATAATGGTTATATTCTGAGTTTTTCCGTATTTCGAGATGAGTGCGACAAGGTTGTCCGCTCAGCTCGTATTTGTTTATTCTTTGTTCTGAGTTATTTGCGTCTATTGTTCAGAACAATCATAACATGTAAAGGTATAAGTGTAAACAGTTATGAATTACAATTATCACAATATGCGGATGGGATACAATTCTGATAAGTGATGGCTCAGTTTAATATCTAAGTGAAATTAATATTGTAATCTCCACGTTTACATGTGCCTCAGGTTTAAATATTAATGTTGATGTTTTCTTTTGCACTTGGTCACACTCAAAATAGTATACCAGATTATTTTTAAAATTTAGGTTACAAAGTTACTTTCAGCCCTATTCGTCATCTGGGTTTCTCCTTTACAAATCACGAGGATGATTTGTTTTTTTAATTTGAACTATTTACCAAAATTATCCCGACTTAAGAATCTTCTTCACATTTGGTCTTCCCGAGACCTAACTCGAATGGGCTAAATTACATTAATTAAACGTTTTGCTATTTCACAATTTGTTTATCTTTTTACCGTTTTGCCAAACCCTCCTGCTGATTTTATTCGTGAACTATAATCGATTCTTTATAAATTTATTTGAACGGCAAACCAGATACTATTAAATGCTCCATTTTAAATAATGATAAATGTAATGGTGGACTCCTTATGGTCGATATTGTCAACTTTATTGAAAGTCTTAAGTCCTGTTGGATAAAACTTTATTTGTAGTAGAAATTAAGTTTTTGATTTTTATTTATCTCCCTTTGAAGGTAGATTTTTTTGTTCCTATATCAAATAACCTTATCAAAGAAATGTGTGAGGCTTGGGCTGATTTCAATTTCTGTGAACCTGTGAACTGTTATAGGAATCAAATAATTCTCAACAACCATTTTATTACAGTTTACAACCGTCATTTCTTCAATGTCAATCTGTTAAATAAAAATGCTATCTATGTAAGGAATTATTTTGATTAGGAGGGTGAACCTGTTTTGTATTGTAATTTTGTTATTAACTTTGGCATTACAAACCTGACTTTACTGTATATTTTGGCATTTCATCAGGTATTCCATATCATTGGCATTTTAACTTGCGGGCTCTTGATTCTTTTTCTTGTAATTCTGTATGTTTTAGTCAATGTATGTCCGCCTCCAAAATTACTCAAGTTGTTTACAAGGGCTTGATGCATTCCGTAACACCATCTGCGATAAAGCACTGGTTATACAATGATGAGTTTCAAAACATTAACTGGAATTCCGCCTTTTCTTTGCCTTTTTACGCCGTAAGAAATACAAAGTTACAGTATTTTCAGTATCGCTTTAGGCACAGAATTTTAGGAGTCAACAGTTATCTAAACAGGCTAAAAATGACTAACAGCCCTCTCTTTCTTTTTGCAGTATTCATAATGAAAAATTAGAGTATCTGTTTTGGGACTGTCGATGTATCACTTTTTTTTTGGGACTGATGTAATTACTTTATGTTTACATCATGTTTTTAATTTATCACTATGAACTGTTTGTTTTGGTTATTTAGATGACATGAGGCATCCTATCAACATCTTTATTTGCTGAAAATTATTGTTTTTTATTTGCTTTATTTTGAAAGCTAAAAATTACATTTTTTCTTCAGTAATACCTTAGCTAATAGGATAACCTTTTTTCTATAAATTTCAATTTGATATGCAGGTTGAATTTTACATTTTAGAGAAGAACTCTAAAATGAGCTACTGGATATTTGAAAACAATTTTTTTGTATATAAGTTGTTTCTGTATTCTGTACAGTACAGTTACAACTTCTTTCATGTCCCTCTGTTCGCATGACTTGCTGATCTCTTTCATGTCCCTCTGTTCGCATGACTTGCTAATATCAGTCTTTCATAAAACCCTGATTTTTTGTTTTGTCACATGCAAGTCTCATTTCATTTTCTGTACTATTGAACATCTTTGTATCATGAACATTCTCATTTGCATATATGAACGTATGTATTTATTTGTTTCTACTGTAATACACATACCATGAAATGAAATAAATAAAAGGAAAATAAATAAAATGTGTACACAAATATGTCCCTGACCCTTCCAAAAGAATTTTTTTTTTTCTATGCAAGAAAACTTAAGATAGATTGTTAAGAATTACAAAGCATTTCAACATCCTGCTGGGTTGATGACATCGTTTTATGCATGTTTTTAAAGAAAAAATGGCAGCCCCCACAGTAGTACAAAGTTTTTAATATTTACAAAAAATGTGTTTAGATTGATTAGGAAGGTTTGAAACTTGACCAGGAGATTTGTTATTTTCATATGAAATAAGGTTTATGTCAGGCTTTATCTATATGTCTCCTTTAAACATCACCTTTTCAGACCCCACATCAAAATGGCTCGATTTGATTTCAATTTCCCCTTATTATTTTGAACACTCTACAACCTCTTGTAAACTTCCTGGCACATTTTGGTAACAAATGCTTGGGTTACAAAAGAGGAGGAATATAATATTTCAAAAATTTGAACGCATGTGGAAAGCTACATTGAAACTATAATCATACTATGATCAAATCAAATCGAAATGACTTGATTTAATTCTAATTTCCCCCTTATTATTTTGAGCACTCTACAACCTCTTGTCAACTTACTGGCACATTTTGGTAACAAACGCATGGGTTACAAAAGAGGAAGAAGATAAGATTTCAAAAATTTGAACGCATATGGAAAGCTACGTTGAAACTATAATCATATTATGTTATGATACCAAACATACAGGAACTTACTGCTTTTTCTTCCTCAGACAAATTCTTCCATGCTTCACCTACTGCCTTCTGAAGATGGGAGAATGAATCAAATGGTCAGATAAAAGCATAGACAATGCACTTGCACAAAAAAATATACTTATTCTGGTGGTTAACACATAATTCAACAATTAATTCAGTAGTCAAACTAACAGACGTGAACAGAAACAAAATATTCTCATGAATTTTCATTTTTATAAAAATGATAGAGGACTAATAAAGAAACAAATTTGGTGAAAAACATGTTGATAATTATGTTGATAACCATGCTGATAACCATGCTGATAACTATGCTGATAACCATGCTGATAGCCATGCTGTAACCATGTTGATAACCATGTTGATAACCATATTGATAACCATGTTGTTAAGCATGCTGATAACCATGTTGGAAACCATGTTGGAAACCATGTTGATAACCATGCTGATAACCATGCTGATAACCATGCTGATAGTCATGTTGATAACCATGCTGATAACCATGTTGATAACCATGTTGATAACCATATTGATAACCATGTTGTTAAGCATGCTGATAACCATGTTGGAAACCATGTTGGAAACCATGCTGATAGTCATGCTGATAACCATGCTGATAACCATGCCGATAACCATGTTGATAACCATGCTGATAACCATGCTGATAATCATGCTGGTAGCCATGTTGACAGCCATGTTGATAACCATGTTGTTAAGCATGCTGATAACCATGTTGGAAACCATGTTGAAAACCATGCTGATAACCATGCTGATAGCCATGCTGGTAACCATGCTGATAACCATGCTGATAACCATGCTGATAACCATGCTGGTAACCATGTTGATAACCATGTTGATAATTATATTGATAACCATGTTGTTAGGCATGCTGATAACCATGTTGGAAACCATGTTGGAAACCATGTTGATAACCATGCTGATAACAATGTTGATAACCATGCTGATAACCATGTTGATAACCATGTTGATAACCATATTGATAACCATGTTGTTAAGCATGTTGATAACCATGTTGGAAACCATGTTGAAAACCATGCTGATAACCATGCTGATAACCATGCTGATAACCATGCTGGTAACCATGCTGAAAGCCATGCTGATAAGCATGCTGATAACCATGTAGATAACCATGTTGATAACCAGGCTGATAACCATGTTGATGACCATGCTGATACCCATGATGATAACCATGTTGATAACCATGCTGATAGCCATGCTGATTGTCATGCTAATAACCATGCTGATGACCATGCTGATAACCATGCTAATAACCATGCTGATGACCATGCTGATAACCATGCTGATAACCATGTTGGTAACCATGCTTTAACAATGCTGATAACTTATTCCACTTAGGAGTTATAGCATTTTAAAGATTTCACCAATTTCTTAAAAAGTGATATCACTGTTTTAAATATGATGTTATAATTGCAGATCCAATACAATTTTTAGTGTATTTCTTTTTAAAAATAATATATATTTTTATTTCATTTAGGGTGTAAGTGACATAACCAGATCAACAAAGCATGTTGTTCTAAAGTGCATGTTATACCTTATCTCAATGATTAAACTAACAAATGTTTTCAATATTTGAAAAAGAAGCAACTAATTTTCAAAGAAATACACAAATATTACTTTGGATCTGCAAGTATGACATTACACTTTACACTGCAAGGTTACTTTTCAACAAACTTGTGAAACCTTTGAAATGTAATAACTTAAAAGTCAATAAGATATAAACATGGTGTTTTCACCAATTTGTTCTTAAATGGTCCTCTTGGTTTGTTGATGTTTAAAGGCACCTTAACAGTCAGAGTCAAATGTGCCAAGAGGGTGTTAAAAAATAATGGTGTAAGAGTTAGGATAGTGAGGAGATTAAAGGTTTGTAAGGGAGATATGTTTGTTTGTTTGTTTGATGAGGTCTTAACGGCACCACGACAACGAAGGTCAAATTGTGCCTGAGAGGTCAGATCATTTTAGAGGTAGTAAGGAAAGAGACCAGGGGAAGAATGAGAGAAATTCAAGAACAAAAGCCAGAAAGCTGTGATCGAGAGAGGAGGTGCATGGGTAAAACTAAAAACAAAGTAGAGAGGGGGTGGAAGAGGAGGATTAAATATGGTTGTAGAGGGATGCATGCTGAAGGAAGGAGACTATTTTATCTGGAGGATTTTTTTGGAAGAACTCAGCAATTGAGTTGTGGGGAGCGAGAGAAGCTCTGGGAAGGTTGTACAGGGGGCAAGCAAGGAGAACATGTTGGATTGTAAGGATGCAGTGGCAATTGTTACAGAGGGGTTGGGGAACCAATAAGGAGGTGGGAGGGAGTGAGTGAGGTATGAGCGGTGTGACCAGGTTGTTGATGGTGGATTTAAGGCTGGATAATATGGAGTTTGTTGTCAATTTGGAAGTTCGAACAAGAGAAGCGATAAGCGGTTTGATGTCAGAGAGGGTTTTGGGAAAAGGGGAAGGGAGGAGGTTAAGGGCAAGCTTAGCGGCTGTATCAGCCCTGTCATTGCCAGGGATGCCAACATGGCTGGGTATCCAGAAGAAAAGAACACTTTTCCTGCAGAGGGTGGGAGAAAAGAGTTTCCGGAGGAGGAGGTGGCAGGTGAGGTTATCCCATTTAAGATTGAGTAATGAAGTAAGAACAGCCTTTGAGTCAGAGAAAATGGCAAAGTGACTAAGAGGAGAGTACTCAATAAAGTTGAGGGCGAGGAGAATGGCCTTAGCCTCGGCTGAAAAGATGGATGAGTGGTCAGGAAGTCTGCTACTGAGGGTGATGTCTTGGATGATGGCAGCAGCAGCTGTCTTGTTGCCTTCCTTGGAGCCATCAGTATAGATGGAGGTGTAATTTGAGAGTTGGTCTTTGATTTGGTTGTGGAGATTGATGAAGAGATTAGGGTGAGTTTGAGTTTTGTTATAAGTGGAGAGGTCTAGGTGAACAGAAGGAAGGGGGGTGGCCCAAGGCGGAAAAGTGGGCCAGGAATAGGTGCCGAGAGTGGCGGGTTTGATGCCAAGTTGAAAGAGGTCTGATTTAATGCGTAAGCTGAAGGGGGGCGATAGGGTTTTAGTCCTATCAAAGAGGGAGGAGAAATTGGGGTACCTGATGAGGTTGTAAACAGGGTTCTGGGTGTTGGTGAGGACTCTAAAAGCATAGGAGAGGCTAAGCTTTTTACATCTAAGTAGAAAGGGGGGTTCGTTGGCTTCAACATGAAGGCTAGTGATTGGGGAGGTCCTGTAGGCTCTAGACAAAGCCTGAGGGCTTCATTTTGGATGGTGTTAATGTGGTTGAGGTATGAGTTGTGAGCGACACAGTAAACAATATTGCCATAGTCAAGCTTGGCACGAATGGTGAGCCTGAAAATTTTGAGGAGAGCATAGCGGTTCGCTCCCCAAGTAGTGTTGGAGAGCAGACGGAGGATGTTGAGGGAGCTATTGCATTTTAGTTTCAGGTTGGTGATGTGTGGCTTGTAGGTGAGCTTGGGGTCTAGAGTTAGACCAAGGAACCTTGTGTTTTCAACTTTAGGGATGCGATTCCCATTGAGCACAAAGTTCGGGTTGGGGTGGAGGTTGTTGAAATGACAAAAGTGCATGCAGACTGTCTTGTCTTTGGAGAATCTAAAAGCGTTATTGTTGCTCCAGACTTGCAGCTGATTGAGGCTGGTTTGGAGCCTATTTTCAACAATAGGAAAGCTAGGGGAGGAGTAGAAGATGGTGAAGTCATCCACGAGGGTACGTTTGATGCTGGGGCCAAGGTCATTCCCGATGTCATTAATGCTCAGGTTGAAGAGAGTGGGGAAGAGGATGCTGCCTTGGGGGACGCCCTCTTCTTGGGGGTACAGCTTGGAGAGGGTGTGGCCAATACGAACTTGGAACTGCCTGGGTGAGAGGAAGTTTTGAATAAAGATGGGGAGGTGGCCTCTGAGGCCAATGGTGTGAAGTTTCCGGGTAATGCCGTATTTCCAAGTAGTGTCGAAAGCTTTCTCGAGGTCAAAAAATATGGCAATGAGGTGTTCCTTTTTTGCAAAGGATTCCCGGATAGCGGTGTCGAGCGTAATTAACTGGTCTAGGGTATTGCGACGTTTTCGGAAGCCGCTTTGGTGAGGAGAGAGGATTCTGTTGGTCTCGAGGAACCAGAGGAGATAAAGAAGAAAAGCTGAATGTGGGAGAAAAATTTAGGTGAAAAGAAAGGGGTGTGTGAGGTTAGGTGTAGAAGGGGAGGAGGGGAGGAGATTATATGTGGTGGAAGAGGTTGTTGTTGCAGAGAAAGTTGATGACTTTTGAGGAAGAATGTTTTTCCCGAATAGGTCCAATGAGGAAAGAAGAGATCTGAAGTTCTGGTATAGGGGACAAGTGAAGAAAATATGCTTGATGGAGAGAATGATATTGCAAGTGGGGCAGAGAGGGGCAGGAGAGCTGGATAAGAGATGGGAGTGAGTAAGAGAGGAGTGGTCGAGGCGGATGCAGGTGACAACGATGTCTTCCTTGCGGTTGCGAATATGCAAAGGGGTGTTGGTCCCGACTTTGGGTTTGATGGTGTGAAGTTTATTACTGGTTTTAAGATTCAGGAGTTTTGCCAGGTTTTGTTGATGTAGTTGGAGATGGAGAGACGGTCCTTGAGCATGTTAATGAAAATGAAAATTCAAGGGAATATTCCTTTTAATAAGATATCGCAACCTTTGTTTACGTACTTACCAGAAAGTGAGTTGTTCCCTCAATGGTTTGTTTTGCATGTGTAGCAAATAACGCATACGCATTTGTTGGGTACTTTGGCATACCTGCATGTGTCAATTCCTGTTAAAAAAGAAAATATCGGAGTTAGTTTGATGCATAAGTAAATGAGAGAGGCTACTAAAAACTTCAATTTTCCAGTTCAAGTGTCATTTACATCCAGAAGTATCACCTATACTACCAAGCTTCAGTAGTACCTTTAAAGGAATAGTCCCGTGAAGTTTCGATTTCATATATATGATAGAGATTAAAGAAACAATTTGGTATACAAATCAAGTTGATGTCTTTTTCCGCTTAGGAAGTAATTGCATTTTAAAGAATGCACAAGTGTGTTGAAAACTGACCTCACAGTGTACAGTGTGATGTCATAAAGGCAAATCCAAATGCAAATTTCTGTATTTCTTTGAAAATTGATGGCCTCTTCCTAAATTACTGCAAGCATTTTTTGCTTATTCAATGAGATGGGGTATATATCATATACTTTATAAGAACATGCTATGTCCATCTGCTCATGAACCTTACCCCAAAAAAAAGAAAAACATTTTGCTTTGTTATGTGTATATATATATATATATATATATATATATATATATATATATATATATATATATATATATATATATATATATATATATATATATATATATATATATATATATATATATATATATATATATATATATATATATATATATATATATATATATACATATTTATATATATATATATATATATATATATATATATATATATATATATATATATATATATATATATATATATATATATATATATATATATATATATATATATATATATATATATATATATATATATATATATATATATATATATATATATATATATATATATATATATATATATATATATATATATATATATATATATATATATATATATATATATATATATATATATATATATATATATATATATATATATATATATATATATATATATATATATATATATATATATATATATATATATATATATATATATATATATATATATATATATATATATATATATATATATATATATATATATATATATATATATATATATATATATATATATATATATATATATATATATATATAAATATATATATATATAAATATATATATATATATAAGAATTGTTTTACACTGAGGTCACTATTCAACACACTCGCACAATTTCTTTGAAATGCAATAACTCCTAAAGATATAGAATAAGATACCAACATGATTTTTATGCCAAATTGTTTTTCCTTTTATGTACCTTACACTCTAATCTAAAGACATATATTTTTTAGAAATACATAAGAATTGTTTGGATTTGCCTTTATGACATCACATTTTACACTGCACAATATTCTTTTAAAAGTCAAAGCCACAAAAAGTGTTCTTTGCCTTATAAATGGATACATTAGGCTGCATATGGTAATATTTAAGACTTCAGTATGGGCAGGTATAGCAACAACTTGAGCTGCAGTGGAAGAAAATATGCTGGAAACAATGGCAAATATTTTCATCAAATCAGATAAAAAAACTCACCACTTTACAGCATTTTAAGGCCTTATTATAATAAATTATGCAATCCAAATTTGTGACATCACAAAGAGAAAACTTATTAATATTCTTTTGCTTAGTTATTTTTTTCCAAAAATCTTTTATTAAAAAGCTTTTGAATTGGATCACTAGAATGTTTGTTTGTTTGTTGATGTTTAACGGCACTGCAACGGTCGGTGAAATGTGCCAAGAGGGTGTTAAAAATTGATGGTGCAAGAGTTAGGATGGAGAGGTAGGGAAGATAGAGAGAGGGAGAGGAGGTACAGTAGGTAAGGTGATAAGAAAAAATATATAATAAAATAAACATAAATATTAGAATAAGAATAAAAACAATTAAAAATAAGGGGAGAGTGGGTAAGGATTAGATCAAGTGGAATAAGTTGCTATTACAGAAGAAGGTTATGATGTTGGAGGGATTTTGTCTTGAAGAAGTCAGAGATGGAGAAGGAGGGTTGATCTGAAGTTGAAGTATAAAGGACAGGTTAAGAGAAAATGATTGATCAAAAGTTCAGTAATGCAAGTTAGGCAGAAAGGTTTGGGACAAACCTGATAGGAGGTAGGAGGGGGTGAGAAAGGAGTGACCAAGATGGATGCAGGTAATGACAACGTCCTATCTACATATGCAGCTATGTAAGATGGGGTGGGGAGGGGGGGGGGTTGACTCCAGCTTTGGGATCAATAGTGTGAAGTAAGTTACAAGTGTTAAGATTCCAGGAGTCTTGACAAGTTTTCTAGACGTAGCTAGAAATGTTAAGGCAAAAGTCAGAGTGCGGAATAGGGATGGAGGAAATTCTGTTTGACAGTGCGTTGTTGGCTGCTCTGTCAGCCCTTTTGCTCCTCAGGGATACCAACATGGCTAGAGATCCAAAAGAAGATAATTTTTTCCATAGAAGAGAGTAAACATGCTTAAAAGTTTGTAAGATAGGTGGATTAGACCACAGCATGTTAAGGATGCCTGTGAGTACTATTTGGAGTCAGAGAAAATGACGAAGGGGAGCGGAATGAGAGTTCTGAGAAGTTTAAAGCTAGGAGAATAGCCTTTGCTTCAGTTGAATAGATGGGGGCTCCATCTGGCAATCTTAAAGAGAGTGTAAGGCCGGAACAGGTGGTTGCAGCTGCAGAGGAGCCTTCCTGTGTGGAGCTGTCAGTGAAAAGGAAGGAATAGTCATGGAAGTGTCAACTGAATTGGCAGTATTTGGAGCAAAAAAAAGGCTGGGTTGTGAAGAGCTTTTGTGTAATTGGTGAGGTCCTTGGGCGGGGGGGGGGGGGGGGGCAGGAGGTATAACCCAGGTGAGGGTAGGAGGGCCAGTGTGCCTGGCTATAGAGAAAAAGTTGATGTTACCTTTGGGGAGATGGGATTGCATCCGGATCCCAAAAGATGAAGGGATGAATTTGTTGAGATTGAAGAGGTTGGTGAAGGAAGGTTTCGTGGGTCTGTGAGAATACAAAAAGCGAGATGCCAGTTTTGGTACTCCTGAGACTAAGGGGGAGTTCGTTGGCTTCTACGTGAAGACTGGTAATTGGGATGGTTTGGACTAATCTGATTTGCATCACTGAACACCAGTTATGTGTCTTGAGCCCAAGATGAATGACCTATTATGTACAGTGTAACAGTAGCTGGTTGCTAACAAGTGAACTGTGAATAGAGTATGAAGATGTAGTCAGTTAGAAGGTATACATTACCCCTGTGCTGTGTATGGTGTAACAATCCCTAGATGCTAGTCAATAAATTGTGAAGAGTCTCTCGGGTTGAATGGTGTGGATTACCCTGATTTTGAGAAAATCGGGGGTGTCGGGTTGGAGGGGTTTAAGGGCCAAAAATTCTTAATGTTGAAAAGTCAAGCTAAAAATTTGTCGTTTTCATCCACAAACTTACACTCTGGAGTTCACGCTTAGCTTTGGCTTCTTTCTTCTTTGTGCTTATATTTTCTTTCTCTTCTTTCAATTTCCTGAGCTCATCGTCACCCAAATATGACTCAAATTCTTCCTTCGTCTCCTTGTATCGTTGCATTGCCTCCATGAAACAAACTTTATAAGTCTTCAAAAAAAAGGAAAGAGTTTGAAATATAGATAAGAAAAATTAGATATGGACATCATAAGAAATTTTTCCACTTTAAACACACTTCAAAAGTTCATTACGACAACGAATGATCATTTCTAATTTTTATGCGAATGGAACAATTCCTCCAAAATGGTACAAATCACATATATTTTTTCATGTCGCAGTAAAAGTTTTGAATGATACAACCAACATGAAACAAAACAATACTATTCTCTGTGTGTTATACAGTACTGTACATGGTTGGGCACAGTAGATCGCCCTAAGCAAAAAAAAGCCAAATCGGTTTGAAAGAAGCAAAATTAATCTAAAAAATGTCAAACTGTAACAGTCAAGAAAATTCGAAATTTTAAAAAGGATCGGCCACTGGCGGGTCCAGGGACTTTTCTGGGAGGAGTAAAATGTACTGAAAAGCAACGTAATGTTATTATAATTTCAGGGGAAGACATGCAAAATATCCTGTGGTCTGAATGTCAACATAAATTTGTTTTTACTTTCTTTTTATTCTCTGCCCTACTGTTATACCTCACTTTTGCACCAGAATATGCAAAAGTGCCAGGCACACCTATAAAAATTAATACAAATAAGTACATTCTCATTTGCATAATACAAATTCAGTGCCTTTGATTTTTTGGTAATCCTGATTAAATCAAGCGGTTTTTGAGCTTGGTTGTACCAGCCGAACCAAATTTTTAAATTAGGTCTATTAAAAGTGAGCACTTTTCTTTTCCCTCCAAAATTCTAAAGTTTTTCTTCAAAATATCAGACTTTTTCCTCAAAATACCTGAAATTTTTACAAAATTTCTAAGGATTTTCCTCACAATATCCAAAGGGGGGGAGGTTCAGAAGGTTGGATTCAGAATTTTGTTATTGTTTTTTCCCTCTGAAAGAAAAAAGTCTAGCTATTTTATGCCACTGGCAGTGTCACACCCCCAGTAGTTACACCCATGGCAAGGACTTGGAGATTTCACATTCCCAATTGCATGTTTTTTCCCCGGTTGGGAACTAAAATTACAAGTCACCAACCACATGAAATTATTACCCTGCTCCATCTTCTAAACGTTGCATGCCAGACGAGCTAGTAAGCAGCGGGTGCCATCTCTGGTACAGTATGACCTACCCAGGATTGAAACCTGGCCAGTGGTGAATCCACAGAGGGGAATGGGGATGATCTTTGTTTTTTATATCTTTTTTGCATACAAAAAACAAAATTTCCTTCAGTAGTGGGCTAAATTTTAGCACTTCATCTTGGGAGGAGGAGGGGTGTCTAGGACCTTCTCGGACCCCTTCACTTTTTTAATGCTGGCTATGCCAGTGAACCTGGCCTGGCTCAGAAGGCAGAAGCTCTACCACAGAATCAACCAGTTGGTATCAACATGAAGGAAATGCAATCGGCTTGAAAGCTCATATGTACCTGTTTTTCATCTTCATGAAGTTCTTTCCACTTGTCTGCCAACTTCTTCATTAAAGTTTGCGGGGACTCGCCTTCAAAAGCAAAAAAAAAAAAAATGCTGCAATTCAACATAAACACCCTGCAGGATTTTTGACCATAATTCACATTAAAGGATTAGTTCAGTGGTCAAGCATGTCCATCGTAAATGAAAGAGGACTTCAAAAGAAACAAAATAGTAAAGAAAGCATTCAAAAATCTGATTCCGTTAAGGAGATATTCAGGTTTAAAGTTTGGTATCAGTTCTGTAAAAACCACAGAAATCAGACTAGTTGTGATGTCACAGCCTCAGATTCCTCAAAATCTGTATGTATTTAAGAAAAAGTTTATTTAGTTTTTTTACTATTTAAATCATTTTCCCTCAAACTTTCTTCAGGTGCTATATTATAAATACCATTTCTAGATTCAGTTTAAGCACTTTTTTGACATATCCCATGGTTCTTAAACCACAAAATCGCAGGACAAAATATGATAGAATACATACAGACTTTGATGAATCTAAGGCTATGACATCACAACTAGTCTGATTTCAGTTGTTCAACACAAATGATACCAAACTTTAAACTTAAATATCTCCATAACGGAGTAAGATTTTTGATCGCTTTCTTCACCATTTTGTTTCTTTTGGAGTCCTCTTTCATATAAGATAGATTTGCTTGACCACTGAACTAATCCTTTAACAATTCCCTCTTTTTCAATGAATAAATAGTTTAAAAGTTGTACAAATTAGATATCAATCTGTTTGCCATTTTATATATCACAATTCTATATTAAGAAATTTGACCATCGATATTGATTGACAGACTGTTTTGGTGATCGCCCCCCCACACACACACACTTTGCCTTTCTTATTGAAAGGCAATAAACAGTAGGGCTTGATGAAGCAGCCATATGCCTAACAATGTGTGGTGTTGTATCTGACATATTACAAAGCAACCTTCAACAATTCCTGTCACCATAGCGATGAAAACTTAAATCTTAGCGACCAACAAATTGAAATATGACGATTTTATTTGCCAGAAAAATAACACTTTTTGTCTCATCTAGCGACAAAAATAAAAGTTTATTAAAGTAAGAAATGAATTGAATATATTCTAATTGCATGAAATACTACTCTTCTGTTCTTTACTGCCCTAAAACTACTGGCAGTCCTAATCCTGATTTTTACACTGTAACTTTGTTCGCACCAGCTCTATGACGCCGATACAATTTAAGCATGAAATTCTATCACTGAGCAACAGAGTCACACTGACGTACATAGTCCCGCTAGCACATATACAGTAATAAATCCAGAGAGGTGCCTGAAAAAAATTAAGATCATTTCCTGATGGAAAATAATCTTATTGTTTGCTTTGCAAATCAGTCTTTACTTTTGATAATTGTTTTGTTTGAAATTAAAAAGAGTTGTCATTAAAAGTATGAAATAAAAGGATTAGTTCAATGATCAAGCATGGTAATCTTTTATGAAAGAGGACTCCAAAAGAAACAAAATGATGAAGAAAGCATTCACAAATCTTTATCCGTTAAGGAGATATTCAAGTTTAAAGTTTGGTACCTTTTGTGTAGAAACGACTGAAATCAGACTAGTTGTGATGTATATATATATAAAAAAAAAACATCTTACAAATTTAACCAGAAAACCAAAATGTTTAGTGGTTCTGCTGAATTTATTCATTATTGGTTGATTTTCAAGTTTTATACTTACATTGTATATCATGAAATGAGCTAAATAACATATATCAATAAGCCATGCTTCAACCATGCATATCAATCAAATAGAACCTATTGACAACACTTTGTATGATGCAAAACATGCATACCGTTGCACATTATTACTGTATTAAGAATTTTCCATAAAGCACCACCCACGTATCTGAGTACCACATATGTATGTGTACAATACAAGTTTTTTTGGAGCATTTTCACATTGAGGTACACATATTAGTGATAGAATCTGTTGAACTTGACAACATAAGGATGTTCACAATTACTGACAAATAACATGCAAGTATGATGCAAAAAGATATATGATTACTATTAATGCATCACTTTTTCAAAATTTTGTAATTTTATATTCAGCCCCCTCTCAACTTAGCAATATGCACCATGCCATGTATAATAATCTTATTCAACAATTTTATACCATAAATATGTATATACAAGCTAAAAACATAAATATACCAAGTATGACTCAAAACAGACATGTACCGGTAATTGTTAAAATATGAGCATTTGAAGATTTTAATATTAAGCCGTGCCTACTCATTGGTATGCATGACATTACCACCAAATACAATACACTTGTGGGTCACGTGCTGTGTACCATATACTTACTGTATGACATGAATCCAATTTATCATTGTTAAGATTGTGCTTACAAGCTCTTTTCAGCAAAATCATTTTAAGCTCCACCCACTATACATGTTAGTGAAATACAATGTCTTTATACCATGAGCATGTACACACCAACTTACACCATAATCAAACCAAATATGAAACATTACAGACATGTGGTTTCTAAAATATGAGCATATGAAGATGTTTACATTAAGCCCTGCCCACTCATTAATATGGATGACATCACCACACAAAACAATAGGGTACATATACAGAACATGGGCTATCTGTGTACCAAATATGATATGAATCAAATGTATCATTTTTAAGATACCGTATTAACCACAGGGGTAGGAAGCGGGGGCACTGGGGGAATATGCCACCCTCCCCCCTCCCCACACACACACTTTTCCAAAATAGAAATATACAAAAGTGCCCCTTTTGAAAAGTGCCTCTTTTGGAATTAGAAATTGCCCTTTTGAAAAGAAAAAAAATGCCCATAAATTGATTGATGATAGTTCATGAAAGTGCGAGAAACTGCTCCAATATTTAGAGCAGGGCCTTCTTCAAAGTAGAGGGCGCTTGATTACTAACCTAAAAGAAGAAATGACAGTCATGCTCTCTGAAGTTTTAGAAAGAAAACCAATCTTTTTATTTCAAGTTAGAAAAGATTCTTAAGTGTAAAGTTATTAGAAAAATAAAAATCCTTGCCATTTAAACTTTACCTTTTTTTTTAAACACTTGATTTATCTATTGTCAGCTCTTTGGGCTTATCAACTGGGGAGCTGCGTCCAATAAAAGGCTACCCTTTGGAGAGATGATGGAGCACGAGGGCCACAAACTTACTAATAAACTTATCTCATTGCAAAATAAACAATTTTGTCACAGAATACAAGTGTTTGAGGATCTAAACCTATAAAGCTCACTCTCCACTGTCTAAACACTCAGTGGATCTGGAGAAAAGGAGAGTGCCCCATCTTAGTTCCTCTAAATCCCTTGGTATTACAGTCAAGGGCGGATCCAGAGGGGGGCAGAGAGATGACCGCCCCCCCCCCTCTCCCTTAAAATCCATCAATTTTTGTTGTTGTTGCAATCGTGGAAATGCTTTTGTGACCAGACTGACCTCCACCCCTCCCAATACTTGTCAATAATTACAATCGTGTAAACCAGAAATAGGTTTTAACATTATTCAATCCACGTGCCCGCCTATTGTAGTTTATGGTCCACCTATAGTAGTTTAGAGTGTCGGTGATCGCCCCTGTGGTGGAAAGTCAGGAAAATTGCTGACTTATGGCAATTAATAGTTAAATGTGGTTTTGTGCAAGAAAAACTTGAATATGTTACTCAATTAAGGCTGATGCTGGTTGCAGCCTGCAGTGCTAGCTACAAAACATCGAGCAGTCAAATTAAAAGTATAACTAAGATAAATGATTTTACACTACAATGTAGTCATGTCTGAACTTCAAATCAGAACCAGTTAGGATTTATTACAGTATATATGCAGTGTGCTGTCATGTCTCTTTCTCAACAAATAAGTTATATAAGTTATAGGTTGCCCGCCCTCCTCCCTCCCACCCCCAACGTGAACCCCAAAAGAAAACCTACTAGGGAAAATTTCCTGTACAGATCTTTGATTAGAGCTAGAAAACCCTGCCAAATGCTTATTTTCTGAACTGATTTTATTTTTCTTGTCAAATGAAACCACGTCACATGTCTTCCTTTAGTACAGATCATCACTAAAAAAGTGTGTATCATTTAAGCCATGTGGAGGTATCAAAAACAAAGAACCTTCAGAGCTTCAAAGGTCACCACGGGCCCCTAGACCCCACACTGCTAGGCGCACATTGCGTGTGCACAATATCGCCAGAGGCGGCATATATATTTCTTCAGACACAGCTTAGGTTAGTGTAGTTTAATACCATAACATTAGAGCCTATATAAGCCCATATACATGTATATATACATTTTCTGGAAGTGCCTCTCTAAATCATGCCCCCCTTCCTCCACCCCACTTTTTAAAACCTTTGTACCCCTCTGGTGTTAACAAGCTCATTTCAGCAAAATCATATTAAGCCCCGCCCACTATGCATGTTGAGAAATTTTCAAAAGTTTGAGAAGTTTTTATACCATGAACACATACATGTACACACTACAGTAGCTAACATCATAATTATATCAAATATGAAACAAAACAGACATGAGGTTTCTAAAATATGAACATTTCAAGATTTCTACATTACGCCCTGCCTACTCATTAATATGCAAGACATTACCACCACCAAAAACAATAGGGCACATTTACAGACCATTAATTATCTGTGTACCAAATATGAAATGAATCCATTGTATCGCTCTTGAGATATCATGTTATCAAGCTCTTATCAGCAAAATCATATTAAGCCCCGCCCACTACACATATTGATGAGTTTCAAGTTTTAATACTATGAATACATACACACTAGCTAACATCATAAATATACTAAATATGAAACAAAACAGACATGTGATTATTAAAAATATGAGCATTTCAAGAGTTTTACATAGGTCTCGGCACTCATTAATGTTCATGATATTACCACCAAAAACAATAGGGCATATCTACACATCATGGACTATCTGTGTGCCACATATAATATGAATCCAGTGTATTGTTTGTGAGATATCATGTTAACAAGCTTGCTGTTACAGACACACATATATACACCCATACATACATGCACATGCCAGCATAGGTTCCTTATGCTATTAGCATGGGAACCAAAAACTATCCTACTCAGACTTTAGTGATCTTTCACAGAAGCATGTATTATATGTGTCAAAAGTACTGTAAGGGTGCTATGCAGGACTTGTGGTATGGGAGGATTCCAAAGGAGTACAAGCCGTTCTACTCGCATAAGCCTACACATTTGATTAGCCCACACTAAACGTATGAGGTTTCTCATTTTCCGCTTTGGATGGTCCAAAATTTCAATGGATATACTGAAATTTTGGAGACGGATAGTAAATAGATATTCAAAACTTTATGCTGCTGCTTTTTGAAATTCACAGTCGCCTTTTTGAGAAAATCAATAAAACAGTTTATGGGCAGTCTGTTTTGTTCATTTTCTCATGAATTTCACAAAGCAGCAGCAAAACGTTTTTAATATCTATTTATTATCTTTTTCCAAAATTTCAGGATATCCAGTAAAATTTTGGACAAGCCGTAGCGGAAAATGTGAAATCCCATATGTTTAGTGTGAGCTAGTCAAATGTGTAGGCTCATGCGATGACGTAGTACATAAAAGTAACCTATTTTGGGGGAGTTTTCAAAGTACTCAGTTTGTCGGGCTGCTTTGGACTGTCTGATGATCTTTCACACACACAAAAGATGTGCAACCTCTCAAATGCCGTAAACTTCCACCCAGTTGTTGCACTTGACTCCTATCTACTGTACATAAACTCCATCAACATTTGCGAAAATTAGGTGGTATTCATTTAAGAAAAATGTTATATTAATATGATTGAAAGATCTATGGGCAGGTAGCAATAATTAGGGCTTAAATGCTATAAATCATGAAATAATAACTTTCATCAAAATTGGTTGAAAATTGACCTTTTTAGAGCATTTTTAGGCCTTATCCAACAGTCACAATAATTTATGGTTTCTTATGTTAACTTTTTTGTTTTTCGTGACTATCAAGCTTTGAATTTCCATCATATCCTTAGTCAAAATTTAGTAGGAGAAAACAGAGATGATTACCAGTGACTGAAATTTTGGCCAAAATTTAACGAATAGTTAATATTAAAGATTATCTGCTCTCTTTCATACAAACCACCTTTTTGAATGCAAATTATTAAAGCTTTTATTAGCTATACTTCTAACTTGAAAGCAATAAGTGCTTTTGCTGTCATTTAAAGAGTATGTATTCTGTTCATAATTCAAAACTCTTTCTGGTGAATGTGAAATTTCTGTCCATATACCTTTTACGTCAAATTACTCACAAATTTTCTCAATTTGATCTAGAAACACCCATTCATCACAAATCTATCCCTGAAAAGAAGGACGTAATTATGTATGCACCTAACTCATACAGCTATAAATGTGATGTTTGTTTGTTTGATGAGGACTTACCGGCACCATGACAGTGAGGGACAAATTGTGTCTGAGAGTCTGAGAGAAAAAAGGGGCTAATAGCCTGGAAGCTGGGATTGAGAGAAGAGTCAGGGGTACAACAAATGGGGTATATGTAGGTAGAGGGGGTGGGAGAGGAGGACTAAATATGGTTGTTGAGGAAGGCTCGATGAAAAAAGGAAGATAATTTCATCCAGAGGGTTTTTCTGGAAGAGCTCGGCTATGGAGTTGTGAGAAGTGAGGGAAGCTCTGAGGAGGTTGTACAGAGGGCAGGCAATTAGGATGTGGTAAACTGTGAGGGAGCAATGGCAATTGTTGCAGAGGGGAGTCATTAAGGAGTTAGGAGTGAGTGAGGTGGGTGTGACCTATTCTAAGGCAGGTAATGTGAACGTTGTCGATACAGGAGAGATTGTGGATGGTGGGTTTGGTCAGAATGGTGGGCTGGATGTCGTAGAGTTTGTTATCAATTTGGGAGTCCCATGAGGTTTGCCAGTGGTCACGAACAAGGGAAGCAATAAGTGGTTTGATGTCGGAAAGGGTTTTGGGAAAGGAGGTAGGGCAAGCTTAGCGGCTGAATCAACTCTGTCATTTCTGGGGATGCCAACATGGCTGGGTATCCAATACTGCAATACTAATGAAATACCCCCCCCTTACATATCAAGAACATGCCAAGTGCCCTATTCTTATTTTCATCAGAATAAATTTACTTGTTAGTTAGTGGTTGGGACTTAAATTGGTTTATGTTTGTTTGTTTGTTTGTTTGTTTGATGAGGGCTTAATGGCACCATGACAATGAGGGTCAAATTGTGCCTGAGAGGTCAGATCATTCTAGAGGTAGGAAGGAAAGGAAACAGGGGGAGAATGAGAGAAATTCAAGAACAAAAAGTCAGAAAGCTGTGACCGAGAGAGGAGGTGCATGGGTTTATGATGTTCTTTTCCTTTCATTAAGATTATACTAAGAAGTAACAAGCTTGTTATGGGGTAAAAATGGTGCTTTTTATAGTGACAAACAACCCTTCCAAATTCTTTGTGACATCAGAATGTGATAAGAGCTCTGGCGACAACTTTTCTTAGAAAATGAAAACAGGATACAATAACTACTGTATAAGCAGCATTATTGTTGTGACAGTACCTTAATCAAGAATCTAAAATTTGTACTTATAGCCTGTACTGTATCTGAAGTTATACCTTGCTTCTCAACATTTTCCATCAATTCTACAAATTTTGTCCTTTCAAGTAAAAATATAGAAGAATATACAAGAATATAGAAATTTAGGCCTAAAATTATGAAAAATATAGGAGGGAATTTTGTTATAGGAAAATATAGGCAATATAGGAGTTGGTGGGAGGCCTGACATTGAGTACCGGCCTGATGGGCTGTCATAGTTTATCATAGATTTAACTTTTAACTATTGTTTTCCTCTACACCTGGAGAAGAACAGTATGTCCGTTTGGTACAACATACTTTTATAAATTGATAATCAAAACATTTCTAATTTATTTTCCCCTTACCTGGGTGGCTTTCCTGCATTTTGGGAAAATGATCTTTTACATAAAAAGAATAAGGCGCTCCAGGGCGCTTGGGCATCGATGGAGGAGAATCAGTCAGGTGCCGGATCAAATACATCTGTTGGACTGCACGATGTAAACAAGGGCATCTATCAAAAATGTCAAACATGAGATATAGTATACATGATCGCATAGCACTCAACAAGCAGCCAAGAAAACATGTGTGCAAAAGGTTAAAGAGAGGAACTCCTTTCAAGGAATGTATGACTAAACAGACTACAGTAGTCACACCGTCCAGTGGTGTAGATTGACATCTTATTCTTCAGCTACTGTAAGATCTATTGCTAGGAATCATGTTCCAAATAAACTGGAGTATTAAAAGAAAGAATTAAACCCTAAAAAAGACAGTATATCCTCAGTTCACTCTCCCCAATAAAAGGCTACAAACTGCTGTACATCCTCTTACCTTTCAAATGGTATTAAATGGTATTACTGTGCTTAAATCTTGTTGATTTTTGAAATTTCTCACCAAACTGTTCAGAGGAAATTTAAAGCTTAATGTTGTTCACAAAAAATAACTGGAATTTGATTTAAAGGCACCAGAGTCCTTAAAAGTGTCTCAAATTTCCCCTGATTTTGCACCTGCGGTCCATGGAAAGATGGGCCTAGGGTCTACAGTAGGCCTAATGTTGAGAAACGTTGTGACTGTGACTGTGTGATGGGTTGCTTGCTTCAGTGTGACTGTAGTTGACAACACGGCAGAAACACGATATCTGCAACAACCAACAGTTAAATTACACAACAATGTCCCAAGGATAACATAGCCTATGAATGTGTCGTTCTTAAAGTAAGTGAGAGAACAAAGGGACCTCGAGGCTCGAGTCGTAGCATGTAGCTTGTGCCCAAAACATTTCCCATGTTTTCCAACTACAATAAAAACATCCACCACGTATTAGCCCATAGTCCTATCCAAAACTGAAAAAGACACCCAACTATGACTATGTAGCTCATAGCTTATGAATATGTGTCATTCTTAAATTAAGTCAGAAAATAATGGGACCTCGTAGCCTGTGCCCAAAACATATACTAAGTCTTCCAACTCCAATTAAAACCTCCACCACATAGCCCGTAGCCCTATCCAAAAAGACGCCCAACTATGTGGCTTATAGCCCATTCCATAGAAGACCCACACAATCAAATGGGCCTTCATATTACTAGCCTGGAGCAAGCAAAGGTAAAATCCTAGTAAGTAGTATAGTGGTACAAGTTTCGCAAAATGTGTTTCTTGTAAGTTGTATTGTATTTGTAATACAACTTTATTTTGTTATCAAAATCACTGAAAATGTTAAAATGTTTTTATGATTTTATAGGCTAAATTTGGTTTAAATAATTGCAACTGAAAATAATCTTGTATAAATTTTTGTGTTAAAAATGAAATTTTAGTCCAAGGATAAAAAATAATCATGAGAAATAAGAATTTAAGATATGTATAGTAAACTTACTTCATTTAACTCTAGGCCTATATTATCAATTTACATAAGCCTCGTTAGGCCCCAAAAATACATACTTAAAAGAAAAAACTAGAAAACAATCAAAAACTTCGGCATAGTGATGGAAAACTGTGTAGCCTCTTCATTTTCCGGGTTAACTTCCGGAATAGCAGGTTATTCTGCAGTTACTTTCAACCCCTCTGAATGCTACATCTTGTCAATTTCCTCTAAGAAATGCTTTAAATCACCTGTTTATACCTTATGCAACCAGCCACTAAAACATGTCAACTCCCACCCATACCTAGGTGTTGAAATTGATAATAAACTTAGATGGGATAAACATATACATAACATAACCAAGAAAGCTAACTCTATACTTGGCCTATTAAAACGTAACCTCTCAAACTGTCCCACCGACGTTAAATCCACTGCTTATAAAGCTCTAGTCAGGCCAGTACTTGAGTACGCATCTGCAGTCTGGGACCCCCATCACCAGTGCGATGTGGATAAACTTGACTACTCTTATAAATCTAGTGTAAAAAACATGCTTTATAAATTAGATTGGCCCCTGCTTAAAACAAGAAGATACAACACCCGGCTACATATGCTATTTAAAATCAATAACAATCTTGTCGCCATCAATAAAGATGAACTTATCCCCACCATCAGAACTAATACAAGAAATAATTATGACCTTAATTTCCAGGTTCCCTATGCTAAAAAGAACGTATATAAACACTCTTTTTTCCCTCACACACTTAAGGATTGGAATGCTTTACCGTCAGACATTGTACATGCACTAAGTCTCAACTGTTTCAAAGCTAAACTTACTAACACTTGTATTGCTAACTAGTTTTTTTATTATTATCTTTTACTCATACTTTTTACGCTCGGTTGGCGTTCATGTCCTCTTGAAGGATTTTTGCCGACTTAACCGATTCAGATTCAGATACTCCCAATCCAAGTTTATCTTATTAATTTCGCGGAACCGGTATTATATAAAAGCTCTAGCTTAACTCATCCTGCTAAGGCTAGGGCCAAGGCATATACCTCCGTCTACAGGCCTAAGCCTATTTTCGTTCTTAACTAAGGTAAAATCAAAATAATTTCAAAAGCTTTAATATTTCTTTAAAAATACTTTATTGTAATTACCTTTTAATTCCCAACCGAATGGGTTGAAAAAGAAATCTACAGTGAATGTTCAAGGAAGCCGCCATTTTGCGTAAATTGGGCGCTCGCTTAGGTACGTTTGTGTGGGGAAGGTGTAGGTTGTGGCGGAAAATTATCACATATTTTGTCCGATTAATAGGCCTATATCTGTAAATAATTCCGTGTTTCCATAGGCACCGGAAGCGAGGGAGGGGTGGGGAAAACTTTTAAGAGGAGAGGAAAAACTTGTTATTAATTGGTAGCACGGAACTAATTATTTGCTCTAGGGGCATATATGATAAAAGAGTCAAGTTCAGTTTTTTTTTTGAACCAGAGTGTTACATTGTTTGGCTCATTAATCATTCTGAATCATGATTTATGCAAGTGATTCACCATGGTCAAAATCTTTTTGAGACTTATGATCTATACATTTCCAATGTTTTGTAGATCTTGGTATAAATGTTTCATATTTTCCCGAATATTGGTACTAAACTGCTAAATATATTGATCTGAAATCCCTAGCTAAAAAGAGTCAATAGGCCTAATATTCAGACCGATAAAATTTTCTCTAAAGCTTTACGCTATCGTATGATTATTTATGGCATGGGCGTAGGAGCCCAATTTGATTTTTGGGGGCTGTAACGACTTGCCCGAAAAATACCCCCTCCCAATTTTCAACATGTGAATGTACATATCATAATAGCAGTGGCGTAACTAGGGTTCTGCGGGCCGGGGGTGAGAGGGATACTGCGGGCCCTTTGGTATCAACTGGGTAAAATTATTATAAAAACAACAACTACGCTACGAGCCACCTTGGTTGGCGCATAGTGTATGAAGAAAATTTTCGAAAAATGCCTTTCAGACTGCAGGAAATGGCTTTAAAAATCGAAAAAAAGTTAAATATTTTCCCTTGATTTAATAGGTGTTGCTCAAATTGTTATTAATTTACAAAAATGGAATAAAAATGTTTTTACAAGCTGATTTTGGCCATTGTCATATAGGCATGCATCGGTTATTACATCGCATGCTAATTACATACAATCATTTGCCGTGTTACCCTTCCACATTGGTTATAAATTTTGTGGAAGTCGTTACAATAAAAATGAACTTTATTTTAATCACCAAGGAGCTTTTTTAAACTATTGATTTCCTTTTGCTACATCATTGCAATTTATTTTTCTTTCAGAAGGTGCCCCGGCGGTGGCACTCTCCGTAAAGTTATACCCATGCTTGCTATCAATAAATGAAAATACCCCCCTATCCTTGAAATACTCCCTCCAGAATCACCCCGTCCCCTTATTAAGACTTTCTCACCTTTTGATAACTTCAGCGTGATCTCCCTTGTCTTAAAAAGTTCTAATTGTTAAATTCTATTTTCACTAAATTGATTATAAAAACCTTCCTTAAATCGGGTGCAATTTAAGTTCGACCTCTCTGCCTTCGATGTTGAAGTAGCAAACTAATTGATATGACTGTGAGCTTTCCAACAAAGGCGTGAAATTAGGCACTGATTTTAGGCCTTAAGTGACCGCCGGCTGGTAAAATTACCTTGTGGAAATTAGTGGGATGAAGAATTCAACCAATTGGTTCAACACCCCTTTCTTTTAAAATCGCGAACCACTTTTTTCAAGTACCCTTTTTTGCTAATTCGCGGTCCGCGTTTGTTGTGAAAATTTCCCCCCTTTTCCGCGATTTTCAGAACACGGATACGAACCAACGGTTTATGTTAAGTGCCTCCGCCAGGGTAGGTGCCCGAAAAATTCTCAGAATATCGCCCGAATTTTCACAAAAATATTTTGTTGGGGGCTGCAGCCCCAGCCCCCGCCTCCTAGGCCTATGATTTATGGAATACCTGATGTCCCGAATAATGGGATGTTTTAGGATCCTTACCTGTTAAAACGTACGTACTATAAAGCTCATCATGCCAACGCCTACAACAATCCACCAACTCAAACTCCTTCGCATGTATCAACGAATAAGAATTTGGATCATTACCAGCCCATATCCAGCACCTACTGCAAGTGATAACTATATATAATCAACAGAGTCATCTCACAAACCACCAACAAGTTCATTAACATCACCCATAGCCGGGGAGGGAGGGAGGGGGGAAAGGGGGGGGGGGCAGTCTAATGTAAAGTTTACCTATTCGGGCAAAATAGCTAGATATATTCGGGTAAAGAAAAAAGGAAAACAGACGTACACAAAATTGGGCTGTATTTACCAAAATCTATTAAAAAACAGTATAATTATCAAGAAAAAATCATGCGCAAGTTTACCTCATTTCTTCCCTTTCTTGGTGGAGGGAGTGGGGTGGGGAGGGGTGGGGTGGGGAGGGGGAGGGGTGGAGTAGGGGGTGAGGCTACCCAATTCAAACGTTGCCTACACGCCTATGACATTACCCAATTTTCTTCGAACATCCAACGAGGTATCGGCGATACGACGTAGAACAATCTCACCCTTCCGCTGGTACGTTACCACTGCTATAACTGTAAATGGCATATACTTCAACGAAAATTACCCTTCACCACCAAGAAGTGTTTTTACAGCTTTGTTATTCTTCCCGATATCACCTCCATGATCAAAGATCGCATGTCTTCTTCATGCATCGTCACAACAACCATTCACATTAAGAGGAGTGTCGGATCTTCCCCATCTAAACAGTTAAAGACATTGTCGGAAATCAGGATAAAAGTGATGATTAAAATTGATATTTAACCATTATGTTATTAAAGAATTTTCGAGATGAAAATTCCAGATGCATCATAAATTTAAAAGATGAAGATAAATTGGAGTGATATACAATTAAGATAAATTCAAGAATAGCGGGATATAAATAGATTATAGATATGACATAATACTTGTTAGAATTGATGACAAAACATGTGAAATGCCCTGCTTGACGCGTTTCGACTAAACCTGTGTTTGGCAAGTCTCTTCAGTAGCTGATATATTTAGAGGGTGTAACTTTTATGTTACAAATTGTCATATTATAAGACTATTGTTATAAAAAGGTTAGGCTTAGGGACCGTGATAAATAACCGGAATTATGCCGGGCCTCTACTCATGCATTTAGAACTGTACAAATGTCAATAATGAATTCATCCACCGTGTCGGGTGCATTGGCGTAGGCAGGTGTTTTGTTTGGGGGAAGGGGGCTACTCATTGGTATGATTTTTAACCCGCGACAGTATCTAAGCGGAGCGCCACCATGAGTTGGCGCGTAGAGTTCAGAGAATTTTTTTCAATAAATGCTGCCTATAGATTGCAGGAAATGGCACTTCCTAGGCCAAAAACTTGCAAATTTGAGGCTGTATTTCTTTGATTGTTCACAATTTTGCCAGAATTTTGCTGTACATTTTGTCCGAATTCTTGGTTGCCAAAAAAATTGGGGGAACTGTGCCACCTGCCCCCACCACATACTTGCCGAAGTACAATTTATTCAAACTCTATTGCGTAGCAATATAGGGGCAGTTTGGGTTGATCCCTTCAGAGTTTTCATGGGGGAAGAAGTGGTACATGTCAAAAGAAGATATTTGTAAAGCAAACAAAAGATCATTGATCACACTTGCACACCTGGCCAATATTTTTGACTCCAGAATATTGAAAAATGAGGAGTTGAGTGAGGTGACATTGTACTTACTTGTTACTTGGAGTCGAAATGTTGGAAGCAAGATTTGACAATCAAACTTACCAAATCATGATTTTAAATTCAACCGCCGCGCCGATATTATGGCAAATCTGTCAATGACTGATTCCACGTCTGGGCAATGGGCCCTATGAATTTGTAATAGAATAAGTGCCTCCAGTCGGGCTTCCGTCATTGTTGACCGAATAGCTGTAAGGGTTCTTTCCGTTTTTGAAAAGACTCTCTCGGCCTGTGCAGAAGTCACTGCCAAAGTTGCCAGCAACTGGAGCAACAGTGATATGTTAGGAAACATTTCAGAGCAATGATCCAGGGCACAGACGGATGAAGATGGTCGGGACTTGACAGGAACATTTTCCCATTTCTTCCTCCATAACATGTATTCGCCCTTAACAATCATGAAAGGATCTCTGATCAAACTTGCATACACAGTCTCCCAGTACTTTGTTATCGCAAAGCAGTAGCAAAATGGCGCCATCTTCCATCGTCATCGAGTAAGAACAGGCTTGACAAGTTTACGGCTCTTGACAAATTAAAAATTGCGTCAAAATTTTCTTTAAAAATTTGAGAGATTTTTGTGTTTGTTTTACAGGGATACAACGAATTTACATTGCAGGGAATGCAGGGAGATTCTCATTTCATGTATGCGCATCTGTACGATACATAGGCATATAGGTGTAATTTAATTTGTGTTAATATGGGATTGGGGGGCATGGCCTGTGTGCCCCTCTGGCTACGCCAGTGGTCGGGTGTAACATTGCGTTCGTCATTACATGTATTAGAGTCCCCTGAGATAACAGCTCGGATAAGAGAGTCACTTGAAAAAAAATCCAGTTTGTAGGCAATCAGGGTACTTAGGAATTTTACGCGATAATGTCGGGTGATCACGGATGTAGCTCCAATGTTTTGTCAAACATTCTTCGAGTTCTTGGCTTTAGTAGAAAGGGGACACTATACAAACCTTGGTCACTATCCTGTATAGCGGCCCCTGGCAAGGTCACTACCTGTATAGCGGCCCCTGACTGCCTGAGATTTTCCCTCTCGGTCATCAGATTGCCGTCACAAGATATTCTCGACGACGGAGCTTCTGATTGGCCACTACCTGTATAGCGGTCCCTGAGATTTTCCCAATCACTACCTGTATAGCGGCTCCTGAGATTTTCCCAATCACTACCTGTATTGCGGCCCCTGAGATTTTCCCTCTTGGTCATCGGATTTCCGCCACAAGATATTCTCGACGACGGAGCTTCTAATTGGCCACTACCTGTATAGCGGCCCCTAAGATTTTGCAGCCAATTACTACCTGTATAGCGGCCCTTGAGATTTCTATTCATTTGCATATACTTAATGCTTACTTCGGATTGTCCACTACCTGCATAGCGGCCCCTGAGCTTTTCTCTCTGGGTCGTCGGATTGGCGTCACAAGATAGTCTCGATTGTTTTGCAGAGTCCTTTTAACGAGGTGCATAGCTTTTCATGACTGGGTGTGTCAAGTGATTGAAAAGTACCTGCCCCAACAACGCAGGATACCGTAGGAGGCAAGCCATGGTAGCTCTTTTTTCTCCTTCCGCCCTCATTAGGGTTTCATCGGATCTTAAGTTACAAATGTTGGCATTCAGCAGTGTGGTCTAATTGAATCACCTGATTGTCGTAGACAAACCTGTCCGTTTCAGCGTCCTGTCATTCCTCCGTTGACGCCATTTTTGCCCGTCAAAAACGGAGTTTTATCCAATTAGTCCCACAATTAAGCACCCGTAGACCCACGTATTTCGCGTTAAAGCGCAATTCTGTCCTGTCATTCCCCATTGACGCCATTTCCCCAATTATTCCCACGATTAGGCCCCTGTAGACCCCAGTATTTCGCATTAAAGTGCAGTTCTGTCCTGTCAATTCCCTGTTGACGCCATTTTTTCCGTTAGAAACATAGTTTTGTCCAATTATTTCCACGATTAAGCCCCTGTAGATCTCCGTATTTCACATTAAAGTGCAGTTCTGTCTTGTCATTCCCCGTTAGACGCCAGCTTTGTCGTCTCAAATAAAAAAACAGTTGAGCAAAAAACTGCCTCAAATGACAGTTTCAGAAAAATTGTTTCTCAAATTAGTGTTTCAGAAAAACTATTTCTCAAATGAGGAGTGTCAGAAAAAAATGTCTTCTCAAATTATTCACGTTTATAAAATATCTTAGCTCAGATTTTGCTCCCTGTGCAAAGTCAATGAAATTTGAAAATAAAATTTCGTTTTCAAATCGTACACGTTTAAAAAACATCGCCGCTCAAATCACACCCTTTAAAAGATATCGCCTCTCAAATCTTACCTATTTTCAAAAACATGGTCTCAAACATGACAAGTTTTCTGTTTCTCGATTGTCAAGTACAATGTCTTCTCGAATGACGTGACTCGGTAAATTGTGACGATATTATCTGAAAATTATCAATAATTGTGACATGGCGATTTATGTACAGTTTAAACTCTTTAACAAATCTAAGCTTCTAATCAACAGACTATCAGGGTGTATTATTGTGAAATGGACGACCATTTTTGACCAATCAGATTGGTCAATTAAAAGTGGTGTGATGGCAACAGTTATTGAATGGAAAAAATATGGGCTTGGGACGATGATGAAGAAGTCCATCGTTCCCGTCCACTTCCCTCACCGCATCCAGAGAGACGGTCCCGGTAAAGTTTTTACCAAAGGCATTATTAAGGAATATCGACTGATCTATACAAAACGCGTCATTCAGCCAGATCTCACAACCCTCGGAAATTAAACCTTTCATCCCACAAGTCCCCTTACCTGCTTACATGAAACGGACAGGTTCGTCACGACAATCGGGTGATTCAATCAGACTACACTGCTAAATGCCAACATTCGTAACTCCAGATCTGATGAAACCCTAATGAGGGCGGAGGGAGAAAAAAGAGCTACCATGGCTTGCCTCCTACGGTATCCTGCGTTGGTTGGGGCAGGTACTTTTCAACCACCTGACACACCCAGTCAGGAAAAGCTATACACCTCGTTAAAAGGACTCTGCAAAACAATCGAGACTATCTTGTGACGCCAATCCGATGACCCAGAGAAAAAGCTCAGGGGCCGCTATACACATCCCGACCAATCTAAAGTTAGCATTAAGTATATGCAAATGAATAGAAATATCAGGGGCCGCTATACAGGTAGTAATTGGCTGAAAAATCTCAGGAACCGCTATACAGGTAGTGGCCAATCAGAAGCTCCGTCGTCGAGAATATCTTGTGGCGGCAATCCGATGACCAAGAGGGAAAATCTCAGGGGCCGCTATACAGGTAGTGATTGGAAATATCTCAGGGGCCGCTATGCAGGTAGTGATTGGGAAAATCTCAGGGGCCGCTATACAGGTAGTGGCCAATCAGAAGCTCCGTCGTCGAGGTGGCGGCAAGTGATTGGGAAAATCTCAGGGGCCGCTATACAGGTAGTGATTGGCCAATCCGCTAAGGCTCCGTTGTCGAGAATATCTTGTAACGGCAATCCGATGACCAAGAGGGAAAATCTCAGGGGCCGCTTTACAGGTAGTGACCAAGGTCACTACCTGTATAGTGTCCCCATACTACTTGCTTTGACACGGCAACAATATCAACGAATACGCTGGCCTAAATATCACTTAAACTGAACGGAACTGACCATTTAAACACCGTACTTATATTCGAGTTTCCGTGACCATGTTTCCCATAATATTTAAGGCAACTTAACCGTCTCGCTCCGGGCGACGGAAAAGCCGGACTGCGGGTGACGTAAACTCTCTGTTTAAGGTATTTTACAGTGGAAACGTTTTACAGAGTAAACATGTAATATAATGCAACTGAAATGCCCCATTCCTGGCGACGTAAACGCCGTATCTATGTGACGTAAACTCCATGTTTAAAGTGTTTACAACGTAAAAATGTAATTTACTGTGACTTAAATGCCTCAATCTTGATAACGTAAACGCCGTGCTCTGGGTAACGTAAACTCCCTGTTTAACGTGTTTACAACGTAAAAATGTAATTTAATGCAACGTAAATGCCCACTTCCTGGCGGCGTAAACGCCGTCCTCCAGGTGACAAAATCTCCATGTTTGACATGTCTACAACGTACAAATTATATTTAACGGAACTTAAATGTCTCATTTCTGACGACGTAAACGCCGTGCTTTGGTGACGTAAACTCCATGTTTAACGTGTTAGCAACGTAGAAATGGAATTTAATGCAACCTAAATGCCCCATTCCTGGCGGCATAAACGCCGTGCTTCGGGTGACGAAATATTCATGTTTATCGGTGTTTACATCGTAAGGACGTGAAGTTGGTGGATAAGAAACATAAATTTTCCGTCGAGTATAACACCTGAAATTCGGTGCTTCATTGAACGGAAATTCTTTGCTCAAAGTGACGTAAGTTACGTAAATGTTTTATTTGTTACAACGTAATATTGTCAACTTTGAAAACCAGACACTGGCATATTTTACGCTTCAGTCGACTGAAAGTCTTTGTTTTTTGCATTGAAACTCGATTCGGACGCCATGGTCGGAACCTTTTGGTCGAAAATGCAATATAAATGGTCCAAACTGGTAATTGTAGGAACTTTAACCTTATGAACTAAATCCCACAAGCCTATTTATACATTTACTACTATTAAATAAAACAATATAAAAACTTTTTTTCATATATTTGGGTAGCTTCTATTATACATTTACGATTAAGTACAAACATAAACGTAGGCAATAAATTAAGGCACGACATTATATATATATGACGAGCTTTCTGGCTGTTGAGTACACTAATACAAATAGCTCTCCGCCATTGATGTTATAGAAAATTAAAAAGTTGTTGACTTAAAGTTGACTAGACACAAAATGAGTACATCTTTTTGTTGAATTTTTCAAATATTTATTGACTTGTTATGCCTTGGAGCATCAAGTGTTTTATGTTACAAATCTGAGTACGTGGTATAAAATTTGGTCCTATAAGTTTTGTACCCCTTCACGCCACTAGGGACAAAATGATTTGCTGCTCTCACGGCAAAAAATAGCTGTTTCTGGTACCTGAAACATTTACTAATGCATGTTTACTTGAAGTTTCTGGCAATCAATTGCATCTTAAATACCATGTTTACGAAAGTTTCATGTTTATGATGCGAATCCGTATACCGGAAAGATTGTAAACATAGTAAATAGTTTCACGATGCGTTTACGATATGTTACGAAATATCCGTTAAATTTCCGTTGGCAAAAACATTGTAAACATTTTCTTGTACACCATGATATCTCTTTCAATTTTGGGAAATTTCTTTCATTCTCGTGCCATCTTCTTCAATTTTCGAAAAATTCCTTCATTTTTAGCGCAATTTTCTTTGTTTTAGGTAAATTTTCATTAGTTATCGGAAAACGTTATCAAATTTACTAAAATTTCAATGATTTTACCAACATTTCCATCAATTTTTTGTTGTTAATAATTTTCTAAATTTCCTTATCTAAAGAAAACCTTTAGGAAGGAACTTTCTCCCTACTTCCCGCTTATAAGACCATGCATCTTCATCCCAATAATCATATAATAAATGCGCACAAAACACGTTATCATATCATCCATTGTTTGGTTTGGCTTGCCCTTCCCCCTCCCCCTCCCCTGACACATTATCCTGGCAACGCCCTTAGCGAAACTTAATATTTGGATCCGGCAGTCCGCCGGGCCATTGACATGACAAAACTGACATGCCCTCTCCCATCGTTTTGGAAAAGTTTACAAGGTGCCCCTATGTCATTTAATATTGGCAGATGCAAGAAAATACTACAAACATCAAGCAAAATACCCCAAATTTTTTCGTGGAGCTTTTTAATTTGTAATTTGGAAAGAAAAAAAAAAAAAAACAATGGGGACCCTTCCATCTGTCCACTGACGCGGTGAAGATTGGGTGTAAATTTGGGCAATCTGGTCTTATTTATATTGGTACCGAGTTTCATTTATTCTCACCAAACAAATGATGGCCTCCTGAATAATTCTAAGGGCCCCTTAATTGCTTTTCATATTATTTTGGACAATAAATATATTCAAATTCATGACCAAATACAATTGGCTAATCTAATCATGATCTAAAATCTAAATCCTTCCGACTTCAAGTATTAATATGATCTATAAATTTACCAATTTTTGTAGATCTTAATATCGGCTTAATACAAATGTATTATTTTACCGAATTTTGGAACAAAATACCTTGCATTTTTAAAGTTTTAAATTACAACAGTTGGAAAATGCCCCCTCAGAACCTGTGCCCTTCAGATTCAAACATCATTCGCCGTCCCTGCATCTCTGCCCGATTAAGAGCAGTGCTCGGACCACTCCCTACCTCGTACAGCCATGAAATAACATTTAAGATCCTGAGCTCTGATGACATGGACCGTTATTTTGGGGCATTAAAAATAAAAAGTCTTCAGAGCTTCTAAGCTTCGCCCAATAGCCCTGGGCTCCTATCAGAACTTTCAGCCCGTAAACCAATTTTGTCTGAATTTTCTCTATTTTCAGGGTATATTTATCCTCTGCCTGTTTAAAAATGCTTAAATGTTTATCCAAATAGATTTTAATATTGTAATTCTTCAATTACATTTTGGAACTTGATCTTCAGCCATACTCGTGCATCAAAAACAAGCCTTTAGAGCTCCCTCGACTTCAACAAAGACTTCGCCTAGGGGCCCTCAGAGGGCGCTCGCTGTTACACTATCGCATTTGGTACTTGACTATACTGTTCCTCCAAACCAAAATCTCTGGAGGGGGTTCTGTTCCCAATTGTTCTATATTGCACGCATGCGTGTGCATGGTAAATGATAAAATAAAAATAAAATAAATGATAAACAAAAATGTAACATGTTGTACATATGCCCAAATCGCAGCACACCGGATGCACTGGATAGGGGATATTAAGTAAACACTCACGTTTGTTGTGCTGAGTAATAAATATAATGCATAGGCGGCGGAGAGATATTTCACATGGGGCGGAAGCTTCTAACTCATAGTCCCTTAAGTAAACAACCCCGCCACATAGCTTTTTTTTTTTATCTAGTGTAGGGGTAAAACATGCAGAAGGGGTATATCATCAATACAATTGATAAAGTCAGTGGCGTAGGATTCTACGAAGATGTTTGACATAGAGAAGGGGGAGTAAGGGGTGGAGTGGGCAAATTTTGTTTTCGTCTCAACAAACCTAGAAAATATTAGAGTCGCTTATGTCCAAAAACAATTTGTAAACTTAAAGGACTCGAGGGAGGGGGTGGTCGTCCAATTATTGAAGAGTTTGGCAACATTTTGAGAAAAACTGAAGAAAGTCTCTTAGGGATCTCTGAAGTGTCCAAAACTATTTGTTAAAAGACTCGAGGGAGGTGGGGAGGGGGGGGGGGGGGGTTGTACAATTATTGGAAAGTTAAGCAACATTTCGAGAAATTTGAAAAAAGTTTTCCAGAAATGATGGTAATTTCCCAAAAATGAAGAAAACTTCCGAAAATAAGTAAAATTTTTATAAATGAATGGAAAATTCTCGAAAAAGAAGGGAAATTCCCAATATTTGATAAAAAAAAAAAAAAAAACTTCCAGAAAAATAAAGAAATTTCTCGAGAATTAAAGCAAATTTCATAAAGATGACAGAACATTGCAGAAATATGAAGAAATTTCCCCAAAATGAAGAAAATTTTGCCTAAATGAAGGAAAAGTGAAAAACTTCCTCGAAAATAGAAGAAATTTCACAAAAATAAGCAAATTTCTCCCAAATAGAAGAAACATATCTCGAAAAAGGAAGGAAATTGAACAAGAACCAAAAGGTTTAGTGGTTCCGGTGCTTTTTCATAAGCTGATTGATTTGCAAAATTTGTATTAACTGTCATGTAATTGCATATCCTAAAATATTTGTTCCATATTTATTCATAAGCCACATCCACCATGCATATCATTAAAAATGTTGACAACATTAACATTTGCACAATAATTAACACAATCAAAGCAAGTATAATGCAAAAACGATTGTTCATTTATCCCATTTCAAGAATTTGTCAGCAAGCCCCACCTACTAATTAGCATCCATGACATCACTATCACAACATTAGAACATACGTACAGACTTGATCTTCAGCCATACTGGTGCATCAAGATCGTTTATGTTGTTTACATCATTTAGTACTTTCCCGTAAGCCACGCTCACCATGCATATTAATGACACCTGTTGAAAACATAAGTATGTACACAGTAACAAACAAAAACATCATGCCCATATGACTGTATGGTGCAAAACGGACATAGTGTTGCTCATTTATCACTTTTTCATAATTTTTATATATATATATATATATATATATATATATATATATATATATATATATATATATATATATATATATATATATATATATATATATATATATATATATATATATATATATATATATATATATATATATATATATATATATATATATATATATATATATATATATATATATATATATATATATATATATATATATATATATATATATATATATATATATATATATATATATATATATATATATATATATATATATATATATATATATATATATATATATATATATATATATATATATATATATATATATATATATATATATATATATATATATATATTATATATATATATATATATATATATATATATATATATATATATATATATATATATTTATATATATATATATATATATATATATATATATATATATATATATATATATATATATATATATATATATATATTTATATATATATATATATATATATATATATATATATATTACTTTATCTTTTATTAAACTGTTATATAAAAACCATAACACAAATAATTGAACATCGATTTTGATTCATTAACAATGTTATAGGTTTATTAGATACATACTTGCTGCTTAAACCTGACTTATTACATTGCAGTGTCATGACTAAATTATTTTCACATATCATTTCACATCCCTTTAAATCATTCCATTCAAAACTAAAACCCAAACGCACCCTGATTGTCAGATTGTGTTGACCAAATCACAAGTCCCATTGGGAACAGGCTTTGTTTCTCCTCGTTGACCCTGCAATCTCTTTCTTCACAAGACCAGATGTGTATGAAGCGGTTGGCAGGGGCAACCCTTAAGAGGATATCACCTTCCCGGTTGCATGCTTTCTACCCAATTGGGAGATAAACTTAAGAAATTATTATCATAACAATGAAAAATGTCTGTGGTAAAATAATTGGATATTTTAGTAAAATTTTCGAATATTTGCCCAAATTTTCCGAAAATAAATGAAACTTTCCGGAAATTTGATTAGAACATTTCTGGAAAATGGAAGGCATTGAATTTATTAGCAGCAAATTTTTATCGAAAATAGATTTACCAGCGCAAAATTTTTCCAATTGTAACCGGGAAATTATTTGAGAATTGTATTAAATCATATGGGCGAAGCCCCAGAAGCTCTGCATTTCTCGCGATTTTAATAACAGAAAATTAAGAAATATTGTGCCAAATCCAGCTATTCAGAGTCGAAGTCTTGGGAAGCGTCCAGGGGGCGAAGCTCCCGGAAGCTTAGCATTTTTTGTTGTAATTTGGGTATCAGAAAATTGCTTCTAAATCGTGTCACTTCCCCATAAAGTTAAAACAAATGTTCAAATGTATCCCAATGACACTATTATGTCTTTTGTTGGGGTCGATAAATGATTTTCATGGTTTTGATGTAAGAATAGCCTAAAGCTTCAACAAATTGTAGAAGTTTATAATTTAAAAAATATATATATATTCTCAGAATAATTTTGCGTCCCTGTGATCATTCGGCGCCCTCTCAAAATCTTCACCAGAGAAAAAACTTTCCCCTGTCCCCTGCCCCCTCCCTCCTCCGCACATCTGCGCCAGGGCGGATTAAGAGAGGGGAATGACCCCCTTAGATTTTTCCAATGATATATTTTTATCATCAGATACCATAAGTCATGTATGAAATATCATGCAACGGGATAAGCTAATAAAGTATTAAATATCTTGCGAGCAATTATTTGATTAATACTCAGTCAATATTAACTGAATTGCTGAAGGTCATAATAACCCATGCTCCCTGCATACCCTTGCTTTAGCACTTGAGGCTGTGTGACGTATAGTTAAATAATAAAGGCTTAAGTTTAAAACTCAATATATGAGCAGTTCATGTGTTGATGTGTAAACAAGCATAAGTGGGTATGATTTATAGTACCTTTTGACTTTGGACTTAAAAAGGCACTAAAAGTTCAGTTGGATCAAAAACTGCAATTTTCAACAAACTGACTAAGCATCTGTAAATTTAGGCCACAACTTTTCAATATTTGACTAAAAAACTTTAGACCATATAAAGCTGCAATTTTCAACCAGGCCTTTGCACTTTAGAACCAATTACTTCAATATTTGACCAAAAATTCAGACTTTGGGCCATATAAATCTGCAATTTTCAACCAAGCCTCTGCACTTTAGAACCATTAATTATCAATATTTGACCAAAAATCTTCAACTTAGGACCAAACAGCCAAAATCTTTAATTTTGGACCAAAAATCTCCAATTTGGGTTCCAAATTTTCAGTCGGTCAGTGTTAGACGCATTCCAGACGTTTGTGCCATACGGGCATACTTACCTGCTTTAATTAATCTAAAGTGGTACCTCCATGATCTAAGTATACGCGCATGCATGCACGCAGGAAAACAACTTCTAGGGAAAGAACTTCCAATTTGAATATCCCGATTACAAAGGAAAATTGCGCTGGTTAATTAAGTTTCCGTAAAAACGATACTGTTATTCAGGATAAGTCTTTCTATTTTCAGGAAACATCCTTCATTTCAAATTACCTGGAATTTTCTTTCATTTTGGGAATTTTCCGTTCCATTTTACTTGAATTTTTTTAAATTTACCTAATCTATTTTAACTGTTTAATACTTTCCCAATTTTACACCCTCCTAATCTGGACAAAACTGAGCATGCAATCAGGAGGGTGAACTGATGAAACCATTGACACTGCTTCGTGCGCCGCTGACATGGACAATTTTAAGTTTCTATATCAAACATTTAAACGTTGCTAATAATCGGGAAATTTGCGGACTTTAATATTCAGAAAATTTATGTCCCTCATTATCAGTAAATTTTCTTAAATTTAATGAAACATCCTCCATATCGGACAATTTTTTCGATGTCAATCGGGACATGTAAGATTAAATTTTCCTTGTTTTAAACGTTATGTTAATCTGTTAATAATTTCTCAATTTATTTCCAAGAAATTATGCAAACGATGGAATCCTTGGGGGTAGAGGGGGGAGTGGGGCAGTGTGTCATTTTCTAGGCTGGAATCTGGCTTGTTGTGGCATGGCCCAAACATTTTACCTGGATTCGCCCCTGATTTGTGCATGTATTGCTTCTCACTAATTAAAATGAGTTTTTATTTTTGGAGGCTAAATTAATTGAAACACACAACTTGAAAAGGAATCACAATCGATCTGTCAATTCTAGACCATTTAGCATATTTTTTAAAATCTTTATTTTATGCAACCTTATTTGGGGCAAATTGGGAAGATAGGCGGTCAGTCACAGTGAAAGTATTACAATTTGCAAATAGTTACATACTTTTTAAAGTCAGGCATTTAATTGCTGGAAATTTTGAAATTTGAGTAAAAATCAATGTTCCCACAGATCGAAGATTTTTTGGAGGGGTTTGGGCCAAATTTCCTTTTTGGTGCAAGGCCTGAAAGCCTCTCCGTCCGCCCCTTCATATATGCATATTTTACCCAAGTCGGTCCAACGCGTGTCCAACAATGGATAAGACATCGGAAGATTTCTTTGTTTTTTCCAAATTGCAATTTCTGTCATTATTATTCCCATTACAATATTTTTCTCCCGATGGAGATATGGAAAAATAGGATGGATAAAGGAGTGATACGGTGAAGTTTACATGAAGCATTAAATAATGACAAGATTTTTTATTTTTTTGAAGTTGGAGGGCCCCTCAAATGAGCCACAATTATTTTTGGTAGTCTGAGATTGAATATGTAAATTATTGAGCTAGGGCTTCATTTTTGAAGGGGACTCTTAGTCTGAAAATATATTGTGATTGGTTTTTCAATTGAGAAGGGGCCCTTTTTGTTCGGTTTGGGCCCTAGTCTGCAGACCTATTGTCAAAAGTATGAAAGAAAGAATACAGAGAAAATAACAAAATTAACAAGAGGTATGATATAAGTTAGAGCTGGTTTCGAGGTCTCTAATCAGGGACCGCGGAGCAATTTTTGAAGTGTGTGCGTGAAAGAGAGGGGGGGAAGGGGGTGAACTTATAAAAAGAGTCAAATCCTAATTTCTGGAGCCCGATTTTCTCCCGCTATAATATGTTACTGGAATTATGGCTCTATTGCAATACTGTTTGTATAATTCCTTCAGACTGTTTGAAATCTTGGTTCAATTTTCAACGCATCTCCGCTTAAATGAGATTTAAAACATTTTTTCTTTTTTTCATTCTTATTTCTAGAACGTTCTTAACCATTGCAGCAATTGTGGAATGTAATACATGTGTGCTTCTGCTTGGAAACAAAAAAAAAAAAATTCCAGGCTCTTCAGCGCTAGCTTAATTTGCGTTACACCTAGCGAATCAAACGTCAGATGATCTTCGAAGACCAAAAGATGGCATACCCATCAATCGAAAAAAAGTATGTGTGTTTTACCTTATTTTTATGACATCTTGCTTTATTCCTAAATAGACAGTAAGTTAAAAATTACGTGTAATTGTAAAATAGGCCTACCTCTTGGTAAGTTTTGTTTTATGATGATAGCTACTAGCCTACGTTTTACTAGTTCATCTGCGAGGTAGGCCCAATTAACGTTGGCATGTTTAGTGCGCAACAACGCAATTGTCGCATCTTGTAACGAACAGGCAGTGTTTTTTTGTTTTTTTGTACCTGCGCTCGTCTTGGCCCCTCCTTTTTCAAGTTACAGGCGCGCGTTTGCAACATTACTTGCAACATCATGTCCTGTGCACAAGACACTGAATTTATTCCAGAAAATCAACTATATTTATCCTTTTTACAAAGAATTCGGGAAATCAACCAAAACGTAAGTTGAAAAAAGTTGTTCAGCTTTAGGTCTATGTCTGTAGGCCTATGGATACATAGGCAAAAGTCAAGGGCTTCGGTGTTAATGCACCTACCAATTATGACACACCCTGACCCACGGGATATGTGCGTCAATGTTCATGGGTGTGTCATACATTCAGACTCATTGACGGTGCGTAGTATTTTTGACTGTCAATTGCCTACTTTAAACACACCTCAAAATGATTTTCTGATGTACATTATTAATATTATTGGTGAAAGTGACTGACAATGACTGTCCTTGTGAATTGTGACGCACTGTATATTAATGATAAAAAAATAGTTAAAATTCCACCAAAATTATGAATGATTTAGGCCTAGCCCTAGCAAAAATTTGTGAGGTTTAGAAAAACATTGGAATGTTAAAAGAGTATTTCCTAATATAAATCAATATTCATTCACACCACAGACAAAACTTTAAATCAATGATCTTACAATTCAAACTTAACGAACAATCAACCAAGGATTTGGATTTATTCCTTTTTAATGTGGGAGATAAATTCTCACAAATTGTTTACTTTAATTTGCTGAATTTCAGTTAGGCCTTGGTTAACACCTGTTTTACAAGCTGTTATTGTTAAATGGACCCAGAAATACACAGACTTCAAACATTGATTGTTATTTTCACCACAAATAAATGCAAAGATGAGTCAAATAAATTGCCCAAAAAAGAAAACAAAATTGCAAAACAAACAAATGAAAATGTTTCAGAGTTGCTGAGATTTCAACGATGGTTGGTAATATACTTGTCAGTTGTATGACTCACCCCTACTACCACCCTCAGCAATGTCAGTCAAAGGTGAGTAATTGACATATGAAATAGCGACTCACATATGTGCATCATTGTTTCAAATTGTCAGTCACCAAAGTGACTGGTGACTGGGGTAGGTCAATTTACTTCAGATTCTTTGTACAGAGGTGATTGATTTGGGTAAGTCATTTCACAAAAAATGTCAGTCTCCGTAAGTGACTGAGAGGTGCGTCAATGTACATGTTTTGTTCACCCACTTTGGTGCAATGACTCACCTTGTCTGGTGGTGTAGGGGTGAGTCACACAATTGTCAAGTGCATAAGCATCAGCGCCATTTTACCAAGAGGGTTGCATAAAATACAGTACAGTTGGGAATGATACTGGAATGGAATATTTTGTATACAGTACGCTAGCAGCTAGTGAGATAATGTATGCCCTACATGCTACACACTACTTGCAATACTGAGTGAGACAACCTAACACAAATTTCATTGGGATTTTCATTTTGACCTATCATACGACTAACACTTTACAAATTATGATTGCAAAATCATTCAAAACAGTATTGATGAGCTTCCAATTTGATGACAGTAAACTTACTAAATACATTTTTATCTCCTTATATACAACAAAAAAGAATGAAATTGAATGATTTTCGGAGCTAATCATTTACCTTGACAACTTAGTCCATCTGACTCGGGACTGGCGTACAAAAGTAATGCACAAGTCAGGCCAGATTACACTGGCGAGTTGAGTTTTCAGATATTCGCACTTACAATCTTCCTCAAGAGACAAGTCACCAGCGCGAGAAAAAGTTTATATCACATATTGGGATGGAGGAACATGTTTGATATGCAATAAAATATCATTTAAGCAAAATAAAGTATATGTGGCAAAACGGTAAACAAATATTTGGGAAATTTTTTGAGGCCTATACAGCTAAAAGAAATTCTAGCTTAGTCATTAATTGTTCTTTAGGTAGTTATTGCATATTTGTTTTAATGAATTTCATGTCCATGTCATGATGCTCAATACATAAATGTAGGAACGGGGAGGGCAGGGGAACTGTGCCCCACACAAAAATGAATAAAGTGCCCCTTTTGAAAATGAAAAGTTCACCTCAATTACTGTCAAAGGTGTGAGAATTTGTGACAGAATTTGCTGATACTTTTAAACAAAATTACAAAAGTGCCTTTTCAAAATGAATACTGCTTGGGCTCAGAAATTCTATCTACTGGGTGGGTGGGATCTTCATTTATTTGAAAAAAATGAAATTAAGGCAATAATTGTTTTGTCAATTAAATTGTAGACCTGTAACAAAATATTTCGTTCAAACAAAATTCATATATTTTGGCTCAGTAATTGCCATACTCCTTACCTCGGACCAATACAGCTTCATGACGCATACCAACATGAAAAGTGAGCGGAATTTTCCTATCGAAAGTGGGGCAAAATCAAAAGTTTGGGGGGACAAAATTATGCTAAAATGCAAAAAAATAATCTTCAAAAGGTACAAATTCGGAACAGTGTGTGTGTGTGTGGAAGGGGGGGGGGGCGGTGGCCTTCCTTTCAATTTTTCTCTCAAATCCTGCCTGTGAACATGAACAATGGTGACCGATAAGATTACTATTCTCGTTTACATTCACCATATGGTATATGTTATGTATTGTTGTTAGATCTCTTTCATACTTTCAACATCCAAGCTTTGTTATTATTGGTACGCACGCTAGTTGTTCGATTTAGTGGTGTTCGCCGCGGATTCTGTTGCGCTTGGACGTTCGCAGTGTTTTCAATTAATTAGGTACAGACACTTCAACGCTTTGTACAGTGAACCATCGCGGAGAAGGATCAGTGAAATAATTTCTTATTTTAACTAATTTACAACAGCCATTGTGGTTTAAACGTAGGTGCCCATTAAGATTAAGTCTTTTTGAGTATGTTCATGCTATTTTTACATAGTAGGACAAAATTTTAACTTATAATTACAAAAGGCAACAGCCACTAATTCGTCGCAGAAAAGCTTATTTTAAGCCGTGCGTCGTCAATATTCGGTTACGCTATTATGTTGAGCAATGCAAACATCTTCCACGTCATAATTTGCACAACGACTTCTGACTGTGTACAGCCGATGCATATGGGTGCAGTACACAGTCATATGTTATCTGACTAGCTAGCTGCAAGCCAGTGGCGCACTTTTGAATCTTTTACGGCATGGAAATATGTAATGAAAACTTCAAAATGCCTGGAAGGCATGGCATTTTACTTGCTAATATTTCCTTCCTGCATTGTTTTAAAGTGCAATAAAACCATGGATCATTATTTTTGACAACTTTTTTCAGCCTTACTGGTAATTTAAAGACTTAATATAGATCCCTACTTAAGTTTTGTGACATTCCTCACTTATTTTTATGGCTGGAAATTGCAATGGTTATGTTGTGTTTATTGTAGGGATAGAACCAATTCTGCGAAAATATTGCTTCAAAAATATCGGGAAAACTTTTTGCCAAAACAAGCATAAAGGGTCTTTTAATTTTGTCTTTTTGAGCACTGAAACAACTTTAAAGAACTATGTATAAGAAATGAAGCAAGAAAGGTAGACTATATGGTAAGATAACAAGTTTGGAGCGAATTTCACACCATTGACCGTGGACCTAAGTTTGGTAGTCTAACATTTATCGCGCCTTCACATTTATGTATATAGAAAGTTTATTAACCCACTGTACATGCCACCAGTATGTCAAAAATGTATTGTGGGTATATAACTAATAAATAGGGGCCCCAAATGTTATTGATATTTGATAACATCACATATTTCTCGCAATCAGAAGGAAAATTGAAAAACGGAAGTGACGTTACCTTTCACTTGTGAATTTATTTATGGAAAGATACCTTTCCTTTAAGTTTAAGTGGCTAAAATTTGGGTCTGTCAATTTGCAAACAAGTCAGGCAGGTCTTGCTAGTCACATGATTGCTGATGAATATGACAGAACACCTTGAGGTTGTTGCAACTTCAATGCCTTCATGACCTCTTCAGCCTTTTGTTTGTTTCCAATAAAACCTAAATTTTCATTTAAAGAAACTTCAACTCCCACTGGTTTCATGGGTTATACAAGTTATAACCATTTTCCTGTGATTTTCCTTGTTGTAGATCAATCAGTTAGCTCCTTGGATCGACTACAGACATACATAAGCCTATAGTATTACGTATGTGCATTATATAGATATATATAAATATATAAATATTTATATATATATATATATATATATATATATATATATATATATATATATATATATATATATATATATATATATATATATATATATATATATATATATATATATATATATATATATATATATATATATATATATATATATATATATATATATATATACATACATACATATATATATATATATATATATATATATATATATATATATATATATATATATACCCTCTCCCCCCCCCACTTTTTACCATAGATATGCATTTCAGCCTATAGGCAGGAATCAGGAGTCAAAAGGGGCACTTGCAAAATAGTGTCACACACTTTCTTGTTTTAGTTGTAAATGTGTATATATATATATATATATATATATGTATATATATATATATATATATATATATATATATATATATATATATATATATATATATATATATATATATAAATATATATATATACATATACATATATAATATATATATATATATATATATACATATATTTATATATATATATATGTATGTATATATACATATATTTATATATATATATATGTATATATATATATATATATACATACATATATTATATATCACCATGCACGCTACAAACAAACTATGCAATCGGGTGCGCAAGTATGCAGCAAGCTAAGTTGCAACTTAACTGACTAACTGAAATTCTTGACCTTCATGCATATTCAAAACCTACTTTCATATTCATCATGAAACCCAAAAAATATTTAAATGAAATATTCTAAGACTTTGGGGAACAGGCCCTATGGGAATGGTTTGAATTTAGTAATTTAGATTAAGTGCAGAATCCAGCACACTTTGGGGCTTCTTTTCAAGTGAATTTTATATCAAAGGAATGTTCTGGTGAGCTTTTATTTTCTGTTATATAGTAGAGGACTATTAAAAAAAGAATAAACAAAATATAAAAACATTTGTACATCTTTGATATTTTATTTAAAAGAATTATTGCAATTCAAAGATTTCATCTTAGTACTTTAGAGTGATCTTGCTGTATGAATGTCATACTGTGCTTCAGTTTTGTGTGCGTGTATTTGCATGCTTGTTAGTCATCGACATCTCAAGAAGTAATTGATTTAATTTGGTATGTGATTTTGTTTATACTGATTATGGAAGATTCCTTTTAAATGTGTGACATATTGGAAGGCAGAAATGGATTAGTGGGAAATCACTGGGAATATAGTCCTATCAAGACTTGGTTGAAACTTTTTTAATGGAATATCCTGGACAATGAATTCATACCCTGAAAGGAAATTCAAAAAAACAAATTTTCTGGACTCAAAGAAAATCAAATCAAGTGTTTTTTTGTGTCAAAGAAAATCATAACAATTGGTTTCTCTCCTGAAAGGAAAAGGGTGGAATGTGAAACTTGCCTGAAAGGAACTCATTCAAGAATGCTTAGCCTGAATAAAACAAGAAAACAATATGACCTTCAGAAATCAGTCAGCAGGTACTGTAGATAATCCTCAAGTGTTTAGAATGCAAATAGGCAATACAGATCCACAGCAAAAAAGAGATACTTTGGGACAAAATGTGGTGGCCAGGATTTCTGAAGTAGATGGGAATGCAGAATGTTGGAATTGCCAAGGCCTTTAGAGACTTTGTTGTTTTAATCACATTGTGATCGAAAGGTACAGTACTGCTCACGTAGAACTACCGCATACTCTCGTATACCACGTAAATATACTTAAGTCTACTTTTGTATATGTTTGTATGCTACAGTATGTGTGTTTGTGTACGATTTTGTATACGTTTTTAATCTGAGATTATATGTGAGATTATACGCAACCGTGTGAGCATGAATGGGGATTATATACGTATACAAACGTATAAGAAGTTCGTATGAATAGGGATTGTATTCGGATTACACTCGTAGAGAAACCTTGATTTTTAAATAAGCTTCTCAAGTTCTCCACACTTATTGATTGTTTTGTGAATTAACAGGAAATCTGTACACAATGTGAAGTCATTGTTTTGGTATATAACGGGTAGGCTATATTACCCTGTATGTACAATAATCAAGTAAAAGTGTTGACAAAAGTGTAGACAAATTTCCTACACTATTTGAGGCTATTTTACGTTCACAACAGCATTTGAAAATAGGGAGGATAAAACTGGCCTAACCTTGTAAGATAACGTTGTACTTAAAGTCGAGTGTAAAGACTTATCATACCTGTTGTATTTTGTACTATCGTTAGGCCTGCATGGTCGTTCCGATTTCTCGCATAGAACTATGTGTGTGGCAACATTTGCTTCATTTTGGAGGGAAGGCAAGGACATTTTAGAGGGAAGGTAGGGACATTTTGGAGGGAAGGCAGGGACATTTTGGAGGGAAGGCAGGGACATTTTGGAGGGAAGGCAGGGACATTTCGAAGAAGTAAAACTGCTGGATTGATTTAACAAAGTAAAGGACTTTGTATGTAGTTTTCATGAAATGGTGAAAACATCACAGTAAACACTCAACAGTTCGACCTGTACCCCTGAATAGAGCTGAGGTTCCCTGATCAAGAGTATAAACCGGATTGTTTAATGCTTATAATGGTCTGTTGCAGGAAACATTCTTTGATAAATTCTTAGGTCCATACTTAAAATAATATTCTAAATATATTTTCTTCTTCAGAGCCGAATTGACTGACTGAAAATTTCCTTCACAGCGGTGGTTTTCTTAAAACACCTGCGACAAAAACATTTGCCTGAGGAATTTCTTGGGGAAATCGCAAATATGAAAGTATTTGCTTGGGGTGCATCCCATGATGGCCAGTTGGGCCTCGGCGGTATTGAAGATCACTGCGTCGCAGTACCGTCTGAAGTTAAAGCTCTAGCAGGGAGAAACGTCAAAGAGATAGTTTGTGGCGCTCGGCATTCAGTGTTCCTTCTTGAGGACGGTACCGTTTACTCGTGTGGGGCCAACGATCAGGGTCAGTTAGGACATGAAAAAGGTCAAATGAGACCAGGTAATGTTAATTCTTTATGATGTTCTACAATTTTTTGGATGACATTTTTCTTCAATTATGTTTAGATCTTCTCTAAGAAAAATTGGTGTAGGGAATCCTGATGAAAGAGATCGTGCTTAGAGTTCAGTTGTACCAGCGATCTTTAGAAAAAGGAATGCAAAATTTCACAAAAATGACCCAAGTTTTAAATTAGACCTATTAAGAGTTATTAGCAAATTTATGACATTTCCCTTTCTTCGGTAACCGATGACAGAGAAGGGAGGGGGGCCTTGGGTTTGGAAATTTGTATGGTTTACCTCCCCCCCCCCCTACCCTTCTCTGTCGTCGGTTACTGAATAAAGGGAAATGTCATAAATTTGCTAATAAGTCTTAATAGGTCTAATTTAAAACTTGAATCATTTTTGTGAAATTTTGCATTCCTATTTCCAAAGATCACTGGTACAACTGAACTCTAAGCACGATCTCTTTCATCAGGATTACCAAAAACTGACATACTGAATTTCTGTTGTGCAATTTAGAAGCTGCACAGACTTTTTTGGGTTTGCATGTATTTAGGCCTACATATGTGATAGAGGACAAAAAACACTGAAGAAAGTATTTCATTGCTTTTCTGGTTTAGAATTATCGATATAGAAAGTCATTATTATGTGATGTCACCCCCCCCCTCCCCCCCTGCCTTCTCCCCCCTCTCCTTTTCTTTACAATTGATGCGTCACAATGATAATTAATTCAGCCTTACTGATAAAAATATATTTTTGAATTTTCAAAGTTTAATGTCTAGTTTTTGGTGAGCATGCAAAGCATAATGCGAACCTATGTAATGGTGATTTTGTCCATTTGGCCATCCACACACGGTTTTGCCTGAGATTTCCTCAGAAATGTTTAAGGTTTTTAAGAATTTCTCAGAAAATGTTAAAGTTTCTTCAGAGTTCCTCAGAAAATGCAAATGACCCTAATCTGAATGTAAACTAATTTAAATTATAAATTTTTCTTTCACATTTAGAGCAAATCACTGCCTTGGAAACTTTTGTGCTAACACATGCAGCCTGTGGGGATGGCCATAACCTGGTAGTGACTGACAAAGGACAGGTGCTTAGTTGGGGCCAAGACGACTCTGGTCAATGTGGTTGGGATAACCAAGACCAGGACAGTAGGTTGAAACCGAGGTAAACAACTTGCTTTTGTTTTAGAGTAGAAACAGAATCGTAAACTTGGAAATGGGGCATAACTTTGTTGTGCTTTTATTTGTTTGATATCCCTGTGTACACTGGATGTTGTCTTTTTTGCAAAAGAATGAATTGATGTCATTTTGTTCCAGGAAGATGAAGGTATTATTTTCAAATTGTTAGTGATATGATGTCATAAAGACTGTTGACTCTTAAGGACCATTTTGAAATCTTAAGGTGACCAAAGGTATGTACAGTAATTAAGATAATTAAGAATTTTCAATTATTGTTATTTTTATTATTAAAAAGGTTACTTAAAGGATTAGTTCAGGGATCAAAAAGTCCATCTTATATGAAAGAGGACTTCAAAAGAAACCAGGTGGTGTAGAAAAGGCATTAGAAAAACGTATTACGTTGAGGAGATATGCAAGTTTAAAGTTCAGTATCATTTGTTTAAAAAAAACACTGAAATCAGATTAGTTTTGACGTCACACATTCAAATTCCTCAAACGTCTTAATGTATTTTATCATATTTTGTGTTGAGGTTTTGTATATGTAAGTTTAAAGTTTGATATCATTTATTTAAAAAAAAACACTGAAATCAGATAAGTTTTGTTCAGATTCCTCAAATGTCTTAATGTATTTTATCATATTTTGTATTGAGGTTTTGTGGCTTAAGAACCATTGGATATATCAGGAACTATTGAAACAGAATCTAGTAGGTAATTATAATTTACGACCTGATGAAAGTTTGAGGGAAATAATTCAAATAGTGAAAATGTTTGATATATTTTCTTTAAAGTACATACACAAATGTTAATAATGTGAGGATGCGAGCGCCAACCTTCCATAGTAGACTTATACTACATTAGTCATTTCTACACAGATAAGATATGGAATATTGTTGCGTGCTGGTTTGTATATCTTTTTTTTACAGCGAAGTTTAGAGAGTTTAAGTTTTGCGCTACTAAGTACATGTAGCGTACCTACTTTACTAAGATTTGAAGTATTTTCTTCATCATTTGGTTTCTTTTCAAGTTCTTTTTATAGAAAAAGTTGCTTGACCATTAATTAAACTAATCTTTTAAAAAAAAAAACTTGTATAAAACATTCAAATGCACTGTACATAAGACAAAGAAAGAGGAAAGGAATGTATTATAACGTCAATCATTTTAATGTTGTCGTAAATGCTTGCATTTTGTATTTTTCACACAGGATCGTAAAGTCACTGTCAAGTCATCAAATTACTCAGGTGGCTTGTGGAAGTCATCATTCTATTGTGCTTTCAAAAGGTAAGTCACAGGTTAATTTTAAAATTTAGAGTGCATGAACTTTAGAAATAAACGTTACAAAATAAAATTGGTCAACAATAATGTTTCCACTGGGTCCAAAAATCAAAGCGGGTACCCGACCTGCATTATCGGTCGGGTATCCAACCTGCCGACAAGGCTTTTTTAATATTTTTCGCGGAAGTAGTATGTCTTAAAATCTAAAAGTGCACCTTGTCAAATCTTGTAATATTTCTTGTTTTTTCAATCGTATTTTTGTTTTTGTGAATAAAGAAACAAAATACAAATGTTTCTAGTCTCTTTTATTGACCTGTCTTCATAAAATACCGTACAATAATAATATACTTAATTCCTCAAAATTTCACGGAACAGGTGTTTTCTGGAATAATACGCGATTTTTTGGTTCTGTTACTGTATGTGCACGCTCAGTAGCACGTAACAATTTCATTTCAACACATTGTGATTGGTTCATAATAGGTGTTACATTTTTTTCAGCAAATAGCAGACACGCTTTCAAAATTGTTTGGTAATGTACAACCACAATATATTTTTTCTGCAGCATACTACACACACTGCTTGTTGCGTGCTGGTTTGTATATCTTTTTTTACAGCGAAGCTTAGAGAGTTTAAGTTTTGCGCTAGTAGTACATGTAGTACTACTAGCGTACCTACGTTACTAGCCACATCGCTCGTTCAACATCATTTCTGCAATCTGTGACAATATTTTGTGATTGTTTTATTACATTGCGTTGGAATAGAAAGGAAACAAACACTTATAATTCTTATAAGTGAAGATTTAGTCTTTTTACATATAATTCTGAAACAGAAACAGTCTGCAATTGGTAAATATTATAAAATTCCATACCCAGGTTGTATTTTCGGAACCGGGTAGCAACACAATCGGTCGGGTACCCGAAAAAATTTCGGGTAACGGATATTTCGGGTATCCGGATATTTCGGGTACTCGGATATTTCGGGTACCCATGTAAACATTAGTCAACAATCAGTATTCCATGAAAAGCTTTTAATTCTCAGGTTTAATTATAATTAAAGAAATTTGTGAATCATTATACTTTTTTTTTTTTCTTCGTATATTTCATTACCTGTTCCTGTTGTATTCTGTCTAGGATTATTGCATTTAAAAAAAATTTCACCAGTGTGTGGAAAATATTAAAAGATACCTTGCAATATAAAGAATTATGTCATAATTGCAGATTCAAGATAATTCTGTATGTATTTCTATCAAAATGTATATTTCTTACTATGAGAGTGTACATGAGCGGATGGGCAAAGTGTGGTCCTTTAATGTGCATACTGTATCCCATCTCAATAATTAAACACAAAAATATTTCTGATAATTTAGAAAGAGGCAATTAATTTTCAGAAAAGTACATGAACATTGTCCTGGATCTGCAAGTATGACATCACAAGGTCACTTTTCATCTATCTTGTTTCTCCTAGGTGGAAAGCTTTTCTCGTGGGGCAATAATTCATATGGTCAACTTGGGCTTGGCAAAGAAGGTGGATGGAAACCCAAGCCTACAGAGATCTCGTCTTTACAAGGGCTTCCCGTTGCTCAGATCGCCTGTGGAGGTTGTCATAGTTTTGTGCTTTCAGTCTCGAGTACAATATTTGGCTGGGGTAAGAACAACTTCGGCCAGCTCGGTTTGGGTGACACAAATAGTAAGTACAAAATTACTACTTAACGCATTCTAAAAGTGTTCAGATTTTTTGTATTACATGGTTATATTGTGAATTGCCATTTCCTAATAGAAGCAACACCTAACCATCAATGCATGGCTGCCAGCCCAAAAGCTCATCAATTTTTGTAAAATAAAAAAAGTTGATTTTGGAAAATTTTGCTCTTAAATATTCCAAAAACTGAATGGAAAATACTGTAATCGGCATGAATGTACCTTTGTGAGTCCATATCAATGAGAGATTGTTACAAAAACAGGAGTATTTACTTCAAGTTGTACCTTATCTTCCATGCTATTATTATGCAATCTGGTCAATGACCTGATTCTAACACACTTCTAACCGACCTTAAAAATATAGTTTCGAGCCCAGCCCTGACCTCCGTAATACCTCTCATAACCCTCACTTCTTTTTAGCGCATTGTTTTCACATTATCGCTGGAAGTGGTCAAAAAAAAAAATTCTTAAAAATGTTCACCTTTTTTAAGAATTTTCACGTTTGCAGATCCTACCACGCAGGTTTTTATCCTGTTTTGCCTTTTCTGCTTGCCTTTTCAAGTCATCTGAGGTAAGACAAGGTAACCACGGGGACTGAGAATTCTTCGGTCCTACTCGCAGGACTTTCCCATTAAGCTTACACTTAAGTTATAGTGTTTTTACTTTCATTCGTACAAAACGGGTGGCTAGTTCGTTCAAGAGAGTCCCATTCTTGCGGCAGGTGTTTTAGTCCCTAGAGCACCTGGTGTGCCTGTGTAGAGGACCCCATTCCCTTGGGTTTGAGTGTTTTTCACCCTAGTGCCTTTCCACGAGGTTAGCCTAGTGTTATACTATGAATTGTATTAACACGTTAGGATATCTTCAGTGCAGGTTCTTGTATGCATTAGGCCAACTTCTCATTTCGATGTTGGTGCATGCGCAAGAGGTTGAAGTCACCACAGGGTGATCAATCGGCTTCATTCAGCTCCAAGGAGCTACAATTATTACAAGAGAGCCTATATATTCTTTTACCAATACATTTTATGAGTTCATTTTTCATTTATGAGCTTGATTTAAGACGCTGGAGAGACCCTGCTGAGGAGGTAACTTTCTTTATATCTCCACAGACACCAAGTTCACAGTGTTTTCCATGCTACCCCTGTGTTTTTAAAGTTTTTACGTTTCATGCTTTTTCTTAGGTTTTAAAAATTTCTCAGATATAAAAATGTATGTTATTTTTATGGTGTACTATATTGCTGTGGCTTGCCTCAATATGTTTGACGTCTTCAGCAGTCCCGTTTCACCCACGCAAGGGTCGTAAGTACACCCCCCGCAGGGAAGTCTTGGTGTAATATACACGTTTTATATATTTTTATTTATACGCCAAGAGGCGATATAAATATAAATCATTATGGTCTCTCAGAGTTTTCTACTTACGCCACGAGCCACGGCTCGACGCTACTGAGCCACGAAGGTCTGTGGCAGTAGTCTACTTTGTTAACTTATACTGACTTACAACCCGGTGTGCCCCAACTTGACGCTACTGAGTCAGAAGGACCACGGGCTGAGGTTTGTCGGATGTAAGCTATTTCTGAAACTATTTTAATCAGCTAAGTGGCGTCTTCAGACAAAGCTTAGAATAAATCTAATAAAACATATTAAAATATAATACTAACACCCCGACTTTCGTGTTTTCAACCCCAGTGATTGGGTTAACGGCTTTTACAGTTGACATAGTACGTTAAATCCCCTTTCAAAAATTAACTCCACGTAAGTTAGTTTTTCTGACATAGGTGGATGTGTGATAGGCAGTCCCACGATCAGGGTAGCTGTTATAGGCAATGGCATGTATAGTTTACGCTATACATTACCACCTTCATTAAGCAGGTCCACGCGGCTTCTCAGCTTTTTAGTTAAGCATACGTACAGCATACGGTTTTAGTTTTTTCCACATCCGTAGCCATTGGCTCCGCAGTTCCAACGTTGTTACAACCTTTTGAAGTTAACGGCCCATATAGCCTTGACCGTATGTTAACGCCTTATCTAATCAACTTCATACAAGGTACCTTGCTGATATGAGTAGCCAACAGCTACACAGTTCCGCTACTGCTACAGCCTGTTCCAAGTTGACGGCGCGTATAATATACGCAGTATGTTAACTTCTTTGACAACCTATTAAGGTTTTGATCTAAGTCTACGTTAACGGCTCGTGTAGCACACGCGGTAAGTTAACGAGACACTTTTACAACCTAAAGTAGTCTATAACAGGACGAACTTTAGCCTCTGGCTACACGGTTCCACGGTTGCTACAGCTGGTCCTATGCTAATGGCATGTATTATATACGCCGCACGTTAACACTTTACCGGACCAACCCGTATAGTTTACGACATATGTCAACGGCTTAATTAAACACCATAACTAGGTTGTTTACCAGTCAGGTTGCAGCCACCATGGTTATACGATGTACGTTAACCCTAAGTTAGAAATAACTTTTCAGAGCTAACAACCTGAAAGAATTTTCCCACTCAACAGCACGTCTCCTGTGCATTTCGCCGACGTTCGGTTTTTCGCTCACTTCTTTCCCTTGGTCCTCTCCACAACAGAGCAGGTTCCAGAGTAGGGATTGAGAAAGAAGCAGGAAACACTTATGGAGAGGACAGTTTCCGTCCTTCCCTTACTTCTTACTTCCCACCTGAGCCCAGGCGTGGACATAGGAAGAGTAATAGTGTTGATCCATGAAGGGTTGTTTCCTTCCTTCATAGACTTCTTAACCCTCACTCTACCACACGACGATAGTATCGCCATTTTCAAACCACCTTTTTCTAAAAGTAAAATCGAGATTTTACCACAGTCCTATAGTAGTAATCTTGGTATCATTTTAAAGTACTCGGATATTTCTTTCACAAAATGAAACTTTTTTGGGGGGTTATATTACAGAAGTTTAGGAAAAAGTACATCGAAAAAGGGTAAAACTCAAAAATTGCAAAATGTTTTAGAAAAAATGTTTTTTTTCCTTTCAAATCTTACAATAACTTCAAGTTCACATTTTTGCTTCAAAATCAAACACGCAAGTCCTAAGACATAATAATATTCGTTTCTGGTCTAATATTTATAATTCCTACCTGCAATCTTTTGTTCTGGAGAAATTTCTTCAAAATTTCATGAATTTCTGTCATTTTTGACTCGTTTTTTTTTCTTCAAAAATCTTGTACCCAATCCGTACGTCGTACATGCTTCGTTTAATCGCCATTCGAAATTGCTTAAAATTTCCTTCCATTTAATATATAAATCAAGGCATACTCCCCTTTATTTAAACCTTTCCTATAGGAAATATATTTCACCTCTCCAATTTGAACGACGATATGGTGCACTCTCGAAATGTACGCGGCTAGCACATGAGCGCTCCGGGTTCAAGTCTCACTGTGACCACTGCGTAAATATTTTTCTGCTGCAGCTTTCAGGGGTCTTTTGACTATTATCATTTTTTATGTTTTTTTTTATGTTTTCTTTCTTTCTAAAAATGATAGATTAGTATCATTGGAAAGGAAATTTCATAAAGAATTTAAATATGTAACACAAATCTCTGTTTTCAATATTGACAAGAAGTTATACTTCTGCAAAGATTGACCATTTGTTCGACCAAATTTAGCCGAAAATTGCTTAATTTGCATATTTTTGTCCAATATTTTTTAAATTGGCTTTCATTACTCAAAAGATAAATATCTTAGCCTCTATTCCAACCAAACTTGTAAGAAAAAAAATGAAAGGAAAGTTGTCAAAAATGCATGAAAAAAGTCACGAAAATTGGGCTCGCTTTTTTCAAAGTTCTGGTAGAGTAAGGGTTAATATCAAGGCTTCCGTCTTGGATTACACAGGCCGTGGAGGACAGGCTGCTGCCTCCCATGCACCACCGGCCATCAGCGACCGATGTGTACTTTCAACACTCCCAGACTTTGCCTGTCATGGGGAGGATGTCATTGAAATCTACCCTCGGGCTGTAGATGGTCTCACGGAGACCTCGGCCATCCTAGACTTTACACGAGGCCATTTATGACCACCAGAAGAGAGAGTTCTAGCTGTGAGGGCGATAGCGTTTTCCTAATCTCACTGCAAGTGTCTCTAGCAAGAGATGGCTGAGGCGCATAGTCCGCTTTGCCAGTCCGGTGAACGTAGTCCCCATATGCAAAGTTCACACGTGGAACCTACGCCCCCTTCTGCTAGACCTTCGAGATCTTTTATGAGTCTATTATCTCTCTTCAAGTTTGCACTTTTTCCTGTGTTGTTCATTGATGCATATTATTTTACGTTGTGTGTGTGTAGTTTTTAGCTCCACCCATACACAGAGTGTATGAGTGGAGATTATCAAATCGTACGTGACCTCTCATATGTGCCTGTACTAACTTTTGCTTAAAAATGCATCTCCTCCTAGGTTTTTACAGTTTTGCTCTTGAGATTCTGGCTCAAGCGAGATTTTTGTATCTAAATTTAAGCTTGTATTTTAGTTAAGAGATATTCCATGTATTTTTTTAATTAGAGCTCTCGAAAGGTTTTAACAAAGTATAAGATTTTATGGTAATTTCGCTAAAAATAGCTCTATCCTATTCGCGTTTCGTGACGGTACCGCTCCGGCCATGGTATTGGTCAGTTGGTATACACGCATGTTTATTAGTTCCTTGTATGGACATATATGTTTAATCATATCGCAGTATTTTCCAATCAGAATTCGGACATTCTGCTATGAATATGCAAATTTCGTAATCTTATTTAGGTCACGCTGTATCGGATTGGATTAATGAGTTGTATGATAGGTTATGACATAGCCTAGAAGATAACGTGTGAAGTTGTTGTTTGATCATTTTCGCTTGTCGTATAGTAAGTCTCAAGTGTCAGTAAGTTTTGTGCTACATTGCATCGCGGGGCTAGAGTGTTATACTTCAATCCACTAACGTTAAGGATAAAGTTTTGTTGGGTTGGTGAAGAGCTGCATTGCGTAAACCGTAATTTGCCGTATGGGCAGCAGATTGCCAGAAATAAAAGTTTGTTTCAAACCTATAAGTTTTCGTGGACACGTGGAAGAATCATCGCTGGGCACGGTAGTATTCAATGGGGCATCCCAGGGCTGCTAATAAGGTTGTGACGTTTAACCGTTTAGGAAATCATGCCACGTGTAAACGAATGTTAATTCAATTTTTATGTTTGCTTTTTCAAGTTCGCATAAATTCACGAAACCATCTAACCAACCTTATCATTTCAATCTTTACCCGCTATGTCATTGCCTTCACATTTTTCACCGGGCGTTATGCATATCACTAATTATTTTCACGGTACTTGGGATGGGATGCATGGAATGTAGCTAGCTTGTGCTCATGAGGAAGGCGCTAGGCCCAGGCTAGCACTCATTAACATAACCCGTCAAATACACACAAGAAATTTCCGCCTATATCCCTTAATTATCAAATCACAACACATCACCCAACCACTGATCGGTGTAAAAGTAAATTCTACCCCTAGTAAATGTTGGCCTCCCGGCTCTTTATTTCCTAGGAAATGTGGGCCCCCAGACAATTAAGCCGTAGCCATCCAGTAAATTTGTTCCCCCTCATAGTAAAAACAGTACGCTAGGAAATTTGGCCCGCCCCTTCTTTCCTATGAAATATGGAGACAACAACTTTAATTCTTTTCCAATCTACCTATTCCTAAAGTTGGCCCAGAAGAATTTGCGTTGAAGGTTAGAAACACACAAGTCATGAATCAAACCACGGTAGCGATGCAAAGAAATCAAAATTCATACATAACGATGTCCTTTGGCCTATCGTTGAAAGTATCCCAGCTTTAAGAGTTCTAATGTGCAGTGAAAACATTAAAGAAATTCTCGTTTCACATCAATTGTGATAAAATTACAGATTAATTCGTGTCTTTTATTATTTACTTCAAAGAGTAACAAATATTTCAAAACTAATAATTGTATTTACGGACGGATTAAATGTTTGCCTGGGTATTGTTATTGTTTTACGACGGATTACTAGGGAGTTGTTGCTTGGATTACGAATCACAAAATCAGCACGTGTTGTCATAAAGTAACGCGGTAATAGCCTGCTCATGCTCAAAACTCGGTAATATTCTCACGCCCGTGTGATCTGTCATCCCCAGTTGCGGAAGTCACACGTGGTCGCTATATCTCTTAACATGAGTACTTACGGACAACAAACAATCATTCTCGGTTTTTGGGAAAAAACTTCAAACACTTGAATATTTATTGCTATATAACAGCCCCATTAGTGCTGATTTGGGTGAAAATACATTGGCTAAATCATTCAAAAGCTATGCCAAGTGCACTAAATTATACTGTGCAGCAAATTAGACCGCATCACTGCTCTAAACGCATTTTGGCAGTGACCCAGATTTTCTCGAGCAGTAGCGACATCAAAGGGGAATTCGTAATCCCGATGATTATCATTACATGGATAGGATGAATGTTAAGTATTATATTTCGAGTGTTTCCTTAAGTTTGAACAAACAGAAAACGGGAAGAACCAATTTTAATTTCATATTAAAGTAGCCATGCTAGTTACTTGAAACTTACATTATGCGTTCATATCAAGGTTTTTATTTAGGTCCTATCATCAATGATGACTTGAAATCGACAGAGGCGGCGGAGCTGGGAAGGGGATGTGCGGGCTTCAGCCTAATAATTTTAGGTGAACGTATCACATGTCACCTTATCTCATTAAATCCCCAATATTTTGAACGCTCCGCCACCCCTGATAAGACAATTGAATTCTGAGATGGCATGAGGTGGATGAGATCATGGAGCTATAAACTTAGTTTATAGCTCCATGATGAGATGCAGAAAAGCATTTTCATACAATGAATCGTTGACACTTCAGGGCCGTAAATTCACATCTTCAACGTGAAGGAGCTTGCTTGGCTTCTTATCCAAACTTGGGGTCACAAGATACGAATTGAAACTCAAACAAATCCCCCTCCCCCTTCCCCCCCAATTGTGTATTTTTTATTTTTTTATTCTATAGGCCTATACCTAAAAAGTAGGGAATATGTATCCCGGGAATCACGGCAGTACGCTTTTCCAGAGCGAAACTAAAACTAAACAAATTGGAAGTCCTATGCAGAAAAATCAAACATGCAAACGTCATAGCCTAACATATTTTTTTAAATACATGTAGATGGTTGCTAATGTTCGTAATTTTGTTTTTAAAATGTATTGTTGCAGAATATGCTGCACTCAAAGTGACCTTTGCTCTCCGATAACGTCGGTAATCGACCGTTACATAGTGGAAACCTCCATTAACTCCTACATTAAAATTACTACAAAACGGCTTACAACTTTTGTTAGAAGCATATTTTTCAACTCACTATTCTGAAATAAAAGAGGTAGTATGTTGCATATACCCGGCCCTAAGTTCGCGAATACCGAGGGCCATGAAATCAGGTGCGTTATTTTTTTTTAAAGAAGTATTAAGTATTTTCTCGTTTCTTTCTTTTTAGTGAGATAAGTATATTTTATCCTTGTATTATCTATTTTATTTCTTTACTGTTAAGCATGCAACAGTAGTTTCTTATTTTTCATTTGCTTTATGTTTATTTTAATAACCTTTTTTTTTCGTTCTCGCGATTTTAAAAAATTTACTTCTTGTTCCTCGCATTTCAGATACTGTCATGTCTGGCATAGGAATCAAAAGATTTTTCTTCTATTCAAATTGTTTACCTAAATCAAAGGAGACATATTCTTGCTTGTATGACCCTGGGATTACCATTATCAAACACTAAGGGCCGTAATTATTGGAAAGTCTTCCCTGCCCCTGGCCACGCACCACTATATACCCAATATTTAAATAAAAATGTGTTTTAAAAACATGTTAGCCTCAGATGTGTGTTAGGGTGTGGTGCGTTAAGCCTGTCCCCATATGTGAGTAAGAACTCCGACGTAGCATGATAATTTTGAAGTTTATGTTTATGCGTCCCAGAAAGAAGTTACACAATATCCTACAGCAGCAACTACTACAAACTGACAAACGATATATGAATACAACATTTATAGGCCTACCCTCTGTGTTCCCCGCCATTATGAGGAATACTCCCACAATGGGGTATTCCCCCTCTCTACCCTATTTAACAATTTTCTTTGTCTCCTGTTGTATAAATAAAATTGTTCTCCACACGACCGTGGCAGTTACACTTGTATTTAGCTATTGATCCCATCCAATATTTTAGTCTATTTGCCTACTGGGGACAAGAAATACCTATAAAAATAGATAACGTTGGACGAAATTTACCATCCCATTTCCTGTAGCCACAACCGCCTCTGCCCAACGCTGTTTCTCCCTCCCTTACCCTCCCCTTCCTCCACCCTCCCCTCCCCTCCACCCCCCCCTCCACCCTCCCCTCCACCCTCCCCTCCACCCTCCTCCACCCTCCTCCACCCCCCCTCCACCCTCCCCCCTCCACCCTCCCCTCCACCCTCCCCTCCACCCTCCCCTCCCCCTCCACCCCCCCTCCACCTCCTCCTCCACCTCCTGCTCCACCCTCCCGCTCCACCCTCCCGCTCCACCCTCCCGCCTCCACCCTCCCTCCCCTCCACCTCCCCTTCACCCTCTCCCTCCACCCTCCTGCTCCACTCTTCCCTTCCCTTCCCCCCTCCCCAACCCCCATCCTCCCCCTCCACCCTCTCCCTTCACCCTCCCGTTTCACCCTCCCGTTTCACCCTACCGCTCCACCCTCCCCTCCACCCTCCCATTCCACCCTACCGCTCCATTCTCCCCCTCCACCCTCCCCCCTCCCCTCCACCCTCCCCTCCACCCTTCCCCTCCCCTCCACAGGTAGGTCGTTTTTAAATAAATTATTTCCACGTGGATGTTTGGAAATCGAAGATTTTTGTTAAGTTCAAGGGGGAAAACAGTAATTTCTTCATCAATTATGGTAAAAAGTCAAATGAAACACAATTAGGGGCATAACTTTAAAACGAAATTCCATTATATTTCATATGTATGTTTCTTTGAAGTCACAAACAAATTTGGCAGCATGATTTCTATGTTATGTTTCGTTCCTCATTAAACAAGATTTTTTAACAGTATTTGACAAAGTAAGTACATGAAATATATGATTTTTTATCGGGATAATAATTTATCTATTTAAGAACTAATTATGTAAGAATAAAAACACCAGATATCAATATTTAAGTAACGATCGTACATGTCAACTTGACTTTCACACTCATACGAGAAGCAGGAAGTGCATGTTTGCACATTACATAGTGAATATAACGGTAGCGTCTTTCAAGTGGTGGATTAGCATGGGTTGCTATGGAAGGTCTATTAATAAGAACCGGCGGCGGCGAGTAAACGCACATTTACAATGACGGGGTTGTCACCTGCGTAATCGCTTATGATAGTAACAATGCTATCATGAAACGCTTAATACGATCCGGACGAAAACACAGGTACGGCGTGACGGACAGACATAACATCAACAACCAAGTCAATGTCCACGGCTTTGATAACCAGTTGTGGTGCACTGGCGTGTCTACCCAACCCAGGCTTGAACCCAGGACCTCGTGGTCTGTAGACATGTATGATAACCGCTACACCACAGTAGGTAGATAATTGTTAAGAACCTGGCGAAGATTTCGCTTTATACTTGCGTTAAAGGGCGTCCACTTATGACAACTGGCTTTACGGTTAAACGGTTATGGATCGTAATGGTGACAGCTGTACATTTATGATAAAATGCTAACTGTCACAACCTTAGCTGCTAGTTTGGCGATTACTGGCTAATTATAACACATTTGGCCGTTTTGAAACATGTTTGGTTAGTAATCTTTTTTCAGTACCGGCCAAATGAAATTAATCTAACATTTATGAAGATTAATGTGTAAATGTTAAACTTTTGTTATGTTTGCAAAATGTATTTTCTAACTATATGTTGTGGTGGAATTTACCTATGACCTCGCCAACGTCATTAATCAAGTGAGACATGATGGCACCATGCATTGAATGTCACATAGCTTTTGTTAGAAGCATAATTTTTCAGACATCGCTATAACATGAACCTCATCGCACCCACCGCAAAAACTAAGTCATTACTGAGAACCAATCTGACAGTCATTCACAACTAACCTCGTTTGGCACATATGACCTGACTGTTAAGGTGCCATTACACCCAAACAAACAAACTGAATACAACTCATACGGGAAAGTTGAAACTCTTGAATTTTTAACATGATGAATAATTGCCCACAAATGGAATGCACCTCAAATCAAACTTTAAAAACATTATAAAAGTACATATGACAACAAAAAAATCACTGAAAGCAATCAATTCTTCTTGCATTGTAATGGGTTGAGCTATAACATCATTGATGTCTAGTTAGTTAGTATTATGTTCACTTTGTCAAAGAGTTTACACCCGAAACGTCGTGTATTTTAAGAAGTTTTATAGCACCGCGTCAATTTATCATGTGTCTTATATATATATATATATATATATATATATGTATATATATTATATATAGGTAGAAATATATATATATATTATATATATGTAGATATATATATATACATATATATATATATATATATATATATATATATATATATGTATATATTAGAGCTGTGACCGTTTAGCGTGTACGCGCTACACTCTCGCAAATCTTGTAAACGTTTACTAAATACTTCATTGCGAGTAATCGTTTTTCATACATCATAGTGTCTTGCCGTTGAAAATCATTATTCATGATTCAAATCACACACATATTCGGCTGACAAAATTCCAATCAATGACTTTTTACAAACTGTTAACACGATTAGCATAATCCTTTTTAAATGTGCAAATCACAAATGCGCAGTAATCACCAATGAATGGGGATATTATGCTCTTTGATTTCGCCGAAGTTTGAGTAATCTAACTTGTAAAATGCACTGCGAATGTGCAGCAGTAAACAGTGAAACCAACAATAGGCTTAACGCTAGGCCATAAGGCTTTAAATCCCACCCAATCAAGGCCCGTTTTATTGACCAAAAAACACTTGAATCGTGACAATCAGTACATTTACATGTAAATATTACCTGATGAGTCAAATAAATTTTGCAAGAAAGAAAAAAATATTGCATAATAAATAAACAGAAAAAGGTTTTAACAGAGCTGAAATTCTGCATGCTTCGCAAAGATGGCGGCCATTTTTTTGAGAGGACTGATATTTGAGAACTTCCTGGTGGTGGTGGCGTAGTTTTGAAATGTTTTACGGCGAGGTATATCATAGGCCTCAGTATGCAAGATTTTCACAGAACTTTAAAAGCCGTAGCGAATAGGACCAAAAAGTTACGCGATGTTGAGTTTAAATGACATTGAAAGGAAGTTATCTGTTCTTTCTAAACTGAATTTTTATGCATATTTTCAATAAAAATGATGATTTATACTGCAGAAATAAACTTTTTACGATTTGGAAAGCAAAACTCAGCGTCTATTTGGGCAATGCAGTCAGTACTTTTGCCATACTGGTTGCGCGATTTTTTACTTCGCTTTAGCAGTTTTGGTGTATTTTCGAAAATTACGGTACTAAACTCGTGTACACGATACACGCCGCTTTTTTGGCTAAATGTTACAGCTCTAGTATATATATATATATATATATATATATATATATATATATATATATATATATATAAAATCCCTAAATGTTCATAGCTCTATATATATATATATATATATATATATATATATATATATATATATATATATAATATATGTATATATATATTTATATATATTTATTTATATATATATATATATATATATATATATATATATATATATATATATATATATATATTTATATATATATATATATTATAAAGAGAATGGTAATATACTGTATTTCTAAATTTGTTCAATGCTTTTGTTTTGTTTTTTCAGGAAGAATTCATCCTACATTACTCAAGAATCTTAGAACACAAAGAATAAAGTTCATTGCTTGTGGGGAAAATCACACTGCCATGCTCACTGCGGTAAGTCATGTTATACCATTTATGAAGGCCTTCGCTTGGAAAATTTCATACACTTCCAAGCTCATTAATAAGATATTTTGAAAATTGTATGTTATGTGTTTCTATCAGTTCAATTCATTAAATTCTGTTTTATTTGATTGCAAATTATTCATGAACACATTGCCAACCATGGTCATAGCCAAACTGCATCACATGTGCTTGTACTTTCTTTGGTATTGAAGGGCTGAGAAGCAATCAGTCTGGGTTATTCTTTTAACCTGCCGGAGTGGTGCAGCCATTTGATCTGCATAGATTTCCACTGTTCAACCCACAGGCTTTGTTTTCCACTGCTCAACCCATGATGCTTCATTTCCCACTATTCAACTTGCAGGTTTCATTTTCCACTGCTCAATCCATAGGCTTCCTCTTCCACTGCTCAACCCACAGGCCTCATTTTCCACTACTCAACCCACAGGCTTCATCTTCCACTGCTCAACCCACAGGCTTCATTTTCCACTGCTCAACCCATAGGCTTTATTTTCCACTGCTCAACCCACAGACTTCATTTTCCACTGCTCAATCTACAGACTTCATTTTCCACTGCTCAACCCACAGGCTTCATTTTCCACTGCTCAACCCACAGACTTCATTTTCCACTGCTCAATCTACAGACTTCATTTTCCACTGCTCAATCTACAGACTTCATTTTCCACTGCTCAACCCACAGGCTTCATTTTCCACTGCTCAACCTACAGGCGTCATTTGCCACTGCTCAATCTATAGACTTCATTTTCAACTGCTAAGCCCACAGGCTTCATTTTCCACTGCCCATCCCACAAGATTCATTTTCCACTGTTCAACCCACAGGCTTCATTTTCCATAAGCTGTTTTCTACTTTCCAACCTTCATAAGTATACATCCCAAGTCTTACGTTTCCATGCATATGTGTAAGACATTGACTCTAAGTTTGTTTGCCTGAAAAGTTTGTAAATGCCTACAGAAGAACGATGCTTGTGTTGGCTATCAACAAGCTTAAAGATTAGAAAATGCCACAGCTAGTATCAAATAAGCAGAAAGTGCATAGATGAAAAAGTAACTTTATTGCAGTTTTATTTTTTCTCTCCTTCCTTTCCCCTTTCCCTCTCCCATTCCTCTCTGTCCTAACTCTTGCACCTTAGTTTATTACACCCTCTTGGCACATGTGACTGACTGTCCCGGTGCCGTTAAGCATCAACAAACCAAACCAATGCAGTCGAAAGATTTAACAGTTAAACGGTGATCTTTTCAAATAACTTCATTTAATAATCTGTTGACACAAAATGTTGTGTAGATTCACATCGTTTATAATTATCAACTATAAATATCTGAACACAAAACACCTAGCTTGATCCAGAAAGTGGCAGGGTTTCACCGACCAAAAGGGGCAGGGTGTCACCGACCAAAAGGGGCAGGGTGTCACCGACCAAAAGGGGTAGGGTGTCACCGGCCAAAAGGGGCAGGGTGGTGGGTAGGGTGTCACCGGCCAAAGGGGCAGGGTGTCACCGGCCAAAAGGAGCAGGGTGTCACCGACCAAAAGGGGCAGGGTGTCACTGACCAAAAGGGGAAGGGTGTCATCGACCAAAAGGGGCAGGGTGTCACCGACCAAAAGGGGAAGGGTGTCACCGGCCAAAAGGGGCAGGGTGTCACTGGCCAAAAGGGGCAGGGTGTCACCGACCAAAAGGGGCAGGGTGTCACTGACCAAAAGGGGAAGGGTGTCACCGACCAAAAGGGGCAGGGTGTCACTGACCAAAGGGGTAGGGTGTCATCGACCAAAGGGGCAGGGGTGTCACCGATAAAAGGGGAAGGGTGTCACCGACCAAAAGGGGCAGGGTGTCACTGACCAAAAGGGGTAGGGTGTCATCGACCAAAAGGGGCAGGGTGTCACCGATAAAAGGGGCAGGGTGTCACCGATAAAGGGGCAGGGTGTCACTGACCAAAAGGGGAAGGGTGTCACCGACCAAAAGGGGCAGGGTGTCACTGACCAAAAGGGGTGGGGTGTCATCGTCCAAAAGGGGCAGGGTGTCACCGACCAAAAGGGGCAGGGTGTCACCGACCAAAAGGGGCAGGGTGTCACTGACCAAAAGGGGCAGGGTGTCACTGACCAAAAGGGGCAGGGTGTCACTGACCAAAAGGGGCAGGGTGTCACTGACCAAAAGGGGTAGGGTGTCATCGACCAAAAGGGGCAGGGTGTCACCGACCAAAAGGGGCAGGGTGTCACCGACCAAAGAGGGCAGGGTGTCACCGACCAAAAGGGGCATGGTGTCACCGACCAAAAGGGGCATGGTGTCACCGACCAAAAGGGGCAGGGTGTCACTGACCAAAAGGGACATTTACAAGGCATCGTGAGCAGTTTAAGGGTAGGTCTGAGGACACTTGAAATGTAAATAAGAGAGCAAATCCATGCAACAAGTAGTGTCTCTGTATCTCTTTATATTGAGGAACTGTAAGCAGCATGAAAAGAAGGCAACATAATTTAAAAAAGTAGAAAGTTTAGTAAAAAGGGGCAATGTGGAGGCAGTGAGGGGCAGGGTCCCCTCTGAAAAAGCTAAAGTAGAGGCCTGAAACATTTAACTTTGAAAGGTAAGACGTCACAGATTTACGTTTCATCTTTTTTCTCAGGAGGGCGGTCTGTTTACATTTGGTTTTGGCAGGAACGGCCAGCTGGGCCACAACGACACAAGCAACGAAACAAACCCAAAGAAAGTTTTTGACTTTATGGGGGTGGAAGTATCTCAGATTGTCTGTGGAAGGTACCTTTATTGATTTTTAGCTTTACTATTAGATTTGTATGTTTATATTCTACAATATTTCAAAGACTAGACATTTAAGGGGTAAATTTAGTTTTTAAGCTTGTACATCTGATGCGAAAGGTGACAATATTATAAACAAAAGAAAATAGTAAAGAAGGCTATCAAAAATTGTATTACGTTATTTAAGAGGTGGTGAGGGTTGGTGTAGGTGGAATTTAGAGGGAGACAGTAAGGGAGGGGTGGGGTTTAGGGAGTGGTGGGTTTAAATGGAAGGCTTGTTCACCGGTTTATTCAATTCCTTTTTTGTATGCATTCTGAATTGATTATCTATTGTCTTGTTTTCTGTTATTGTATCAT
>JAIGNY010002882.1:507500-528057 GCA_020152595.1 Chiridota heheva
TTAAAAAAAAATTGAATATTAAAAACAAACATTTTTTCTCTCATGAGGGGCAGGACGGATCCCAGGGGGCAGGACGGATCCCAGGGGGCAGGGCAGACCCCAGGGGTGCAGGGCGGACCCATGCATGGGCAGGGCGGGCCGCCCCTGTGAAGCAGCAAAGCTAGGGGTCTGGAGCCTCTGTGTAAAAAGGTTTCTCTCTCTTGGTATGTTTGCATTTTTATATGGAATTCCCTACCAATCAATCTTAGAAACTGTTCCACTCTCATGACTTTTAAAAGTAAACTTAAAGCCCATCTTATCAAATCCACTAGTAATTCTAGGAACTAACTCGTCCTTCACTTTTCGTTTTGGGTATTTTATGTATATAGCATAACTATTAAATTTTTTCTTTCGTTTTCTTTTGGGTTGTTTTGTTTTGTTTCTCAATTCTTGTAACTGTGTAAGGGGGTACCTCACCTACAGATACATTCGTGTCTTCTAAGTGCTTCCCCAAACCAATTAACTTTGTAAATATGTCACTTTTGTTATATTTTGTATTATGGTTTGAAATAAAGTGCGATCAATGTTGTTCCTAAGTTTGTAGTAATAATGATTATACTTTGTCCGCATCTAATGCCTTTCTAAGCTACAAGCATACTCAAAGCAATTTGTAATATCATTTTGTTGAGGTTCAAACCTCCGACCAATCACAGTTAAATCTCAAAAGGGTTTTCAACTACATCTTTGATCTTTGATATTCTTACAACCGCATGAAACCAGTTTACACTCTTTGTCACCTTCAGGTTAGCACCCCACATAGGGAGTCTTAAGCCCTCCATACTTTTATTAACCTATTTTCATTCTTCACCTAGAAGAGAACTTGATGAATTTGATTTGAACCAGTCCCTGGTTACTGTAGTCCCTGGTTACATTAGTCCCTGGTCACTATAGTCCCTGGTTACATTAGTCCCTGGTCACTATAGTCCCTGGTCACTAAAGTCCCTGGTCACTATAGTCCTTGGTTACAGTAATCCCTGGTTACAATAGTCCCTGGTTACATTAGTCTCTGGTCACTATAGTCCCTGGTCACTATAGTCCCTGGTCACTATAGTCCTTGGTTACAGTAATCCCTGGTTACAATAGTCCCTGGTTACAGTAGTTCCTGGTTACAATAGTTCTGGTTACTATAGTCCCTGGTTACATTAGTCCCTGTTCACTATAGTCCATGGTTACAATAGTCCCTGGTTACTATACTCCCTGGTCACAATAGTCCCTGGTTACTATACTCCCTGGTTACAATAGTCCCTGCTTACTATAGTCCGTATTTACTATAGTCCCTGGTTACTATAGTCTTTATCTACTATAGTCCCTGGTTACTATACTCCCTATTTACTATAGTCCCTGGTTACAATAGTCCCTATTTACTATTGTCCTTATTTACTATAGTCCCTGGTTACTATAGTCCCTGGTTACTGGTCCCTGGTTATCCTTGTTAAATCTTCTATTAACCCTTTTGGAACAAGACTTGGACCTTTACAGTGCTGTTCAGTTATCAGATATCAAATCAAGCCAAACCATTTTGAAACGTATGTACATACTTTATACTAACAACCTTGCTATGTTACAGATGTTAGCAAAAACAATATTGATTTCATACAATCAGATATGGTATACAGGGTTTATTGGTAAGCACTTCTTAAGAAAATGATATTTTTTTAGTAAAGATTTGTCAGCAGTATTATAGTTAATAAAGATCAGAAAATCAATTTTTTGCTTGTTTCCGTTTCAAGACATTTTTGTCCTGTGAAATGCTCCAACTAATTCTTAGATGTATTTTGTTTAGTGATTAAAGAAATCTATCATTTATAATTACTACATGAATTTGTTTTATCCTTACTTAAATTAATGATGCTAAAACCCCATTAGGACTTGATAACCAGTAATATTGGAAATGTGCATGTTTAGAGTTACCGCTTATCACTTCCCTTGTTCATGACCGCTGACAAACCGCATGGGACTCCCAAATCGATAACAAAACTCCACGTCATCCAGCCCACCATTCCGATCAAACCCACCATCCACAACCTCTTCCGTGTCGACAACGTTCACATTACCCGCCTTAGAATAGGTCACACCCACCTCGCTCAATCCCACCTCCTTATTGGCTCCCCCCACCCCTCTGCAACAATTGTCATAGCCCACTCACAGTCCACAACGTCATCCTTGCTTGCCCCCTGTACAACCTTCCCTGAGCTTCCATCGCTCCCCACAACTCAATAGCCGAGCTCTTCCAGAAAAACCCTCTGGATAAAATCATCTCATCATAAAATCAGATAAGAAACATTGAAGGTACCAGCAGCATGTTTTGAGCTGATTGAACTGATCCTCTAGATTTGTCATTGATACTATTATTTCAATATGTAGTTGTGTGCACCCATAATTTGCCTCGAGATTAATTTTCACCTCAAAATAAATTGGCGAAAACAATTCCACGTATGAAAGTTTTTGAAAGTTGTTCTTTGTAACTTTTGATTACTCCTTCAGCACAACCTACTATTTCGCATCCAGTATTTACTATTCACCGCTTAGTTTACCTAATCTAAGAATGCACCATGTGTTCATCTTAGTCCAATATCTACTATTCACCGCTTAGTTTACCTAATCAAAGAAAGCACCATTTCATTTTAGTGGCACTCTCTGGCACTAATTGACCTTCATTATAAACATGTCGACAAATTTCATCAACCACATACAAACCACGCCAGTCACAAGTATAAAGCAGCCAGCAACACTCAAGAATTTCAGTTCCACAAGGGTTAATGGTTTCCCCTTGTCGGACCACGTCCAGAAAGGGGACCTGCCCTTCAATCATTTTCAGTCTGGCAATGGTATTAAGTGCAGATAATACCTAATAATTATTCCAGAAAGGTTCTCACTAACATGAATATTTTGTTTAAAGAATGCCTTTTTTTTTCTTTCCCTATAGGACCTGCGGCCACCATTAGATTTTAGAGTTATACCATCCCACAAAAGAATACATGTCATCGACGAGACCCTTATCAATGCAATTACTGCCTCAGATTCATTGCCCGTAGATGTCAAGTCAGTTATAGAAACCACATTTTCGTCCATCTCCTGTCTGAATGCATCATTTCTCAAGAGGTAAGGTTTGTTGGAGTTTTCAGGTTTACATTTTTCAACTGCTTTTTTTTTTTGTATCAGACAAACAATTGTCAATAACAACCTTTAGAAATTGATTAGTTACTTTGTGTATAAATAATTTTACAAACCGAGTACTTTGACCAATCGTCTGCTGGGGAATGTTACCCTTGAAACCAATCATTTGCAGTTATTGGAGGAAAAGTTGTAACCTTCATGTTTAACCCAATTATAACAAGCATTGTTTAACCCAATTATAACAAGCATTGTTTAACCCAATTATAACAAGCATTGTTTAACCCAATTATAACAAGCATTTTATCCAAATTATAACAAGCATTGTTTAACCCACTTATATATAACAAGCATTGTTTACCCATTTATAACAAGAATTGTTTAAACCAGTTATAACAAGCATTGTTTAACCCAATTATAACAAGCATTTTTATATATAACAAGCATTGTTTACCCATTTATAACAAGAATTGTTTAAACCAGTTATAACAAACATTGTTAAACCATTGTCTAACCCATTTATAACAAATTATAACAAGCATTGTTTAACCCAATTATAACAAACATTGTTTAACCTAATTATAACAAGCATTGTTTAACCCATTTAAAACAAGCATTGTTTAACCCATTTATAACAAGCATTGTGTAACCCAATTATAACAAGCATTTTAACACAATTATAACAAACATTTTTTAACATAATTATAACAAGCATTGTTTAACCCATTTATAACAAGAATTTTTAACCCAATTATAACAAGCAATTTTTAACCCAATTATAACAAGCATTTTTAACCCAAATATAGCAAGCATTTTTTTTACTCTCAGTTCCTAACATGCATAAATTTGGCAGATGGCCAAGAATCCTCCAATTTTTGATTGGTTGATTACATACACCAATTATGATTGGTCCATAGTTGCTTTCTCCATGTGCAACCTTCCCAGAGCTTCCCTCACTCCCCACAACTCAATAACCGAGCTATTCCAGAAAATCCTCCAAATAAAATGATCTCCTTCCTTCATCATGCTTCCCTTTACAACCATATTTAGTCCTTCTCTCCCATCCCCCTCTCTCTACTTTGTTTTTTTCACCCATGCACTTCCTCTCTCGGTCTCAGCTTTCTGGCTTTTCATCTTCCCTGTTTTCTTTTCTTCCTGCCTCTGGAATGATCTAACCTCTCAGGCACAATTTGACCCTCGCTGTTGTGTTGCCATTAAGCCCTCATCAAACAAACAAAGCATAATGGACACGTGAATTTTGGGCGTATAACATAATTGTAATTATTTTTGGAAAATTGTCAATTCAGATTTCAAAAGATCAATTGTAAATTACTAGAGTCATGTAAATGTTGCTGAAGTTCATTAATAGTTAAAGCGAGAGATGAATTTAGGCGTTTTTCCTTGCCTCCTACAGTGGTGATTTGCATTGTGGGAGCAGCAAGAACAATCATGGTGTAGACTTGGACGCTGCCAGAGAATCCTTCCAAAGACTTCATAAAAATTCAGAAGTTATTAAGTATGTAAGTATGGATAAAAATAAGTATGTAAGTATGGATAAAAATAAGTATGTAAGTATGGATAAAATAAGTATGTAAGTATGGATAAAAATAAGTATGGATAAAAGTAAGTATGTAAGTATGGATAAAAATAATTATGTAAGTATGGGTAACAGTAAGTATGTAAGTATGGATAAAAATAAAAATGAAAGTATGGATAAAAGTAAGTATGTAAGTATGGATAAAAGTAAGTATGTAAGTATGGATAACAGTAAGTATGTAACTATGGATACAAAATAAATATGTAAGTATGGATAAAAGTAAGTATGTAAGTATGGATAAAAGTAAGTATGTAAGTATGGATAAAAGTAAGTATGTAAGTATGGATAAAAATTATATTACTTGTGCTCCTTAAAATTTAAAACAATGAGGTTCGTTACCTGATGTACAGTATAACCAGGTCTGGTCAGACTATTCCTCTTTATTTCTTTTTCTAAAACCACAAGTTATTCAGATCAAATTTCCATATCAATTGCTCCATTGTACAAGTAGTCATGTTGGTCCTGGGTTGTTGTGGAAGTTGGTGTTGAGTTTTAGATTACATTGTACTAGCTGTTGTGTTGGTCCGGGGTTGTTGTGGAAGTTGGTGTTGAGTTTTAGATTCGTGTTGGTCCAGGGCTGTTGTGGAAGTTGGTGTTGAGTTTTAGATTACATTGTACTAGTTGTCGTGTTGGTCCTGGGTTTTTGTGGAAGTTGGTGTTGAGTTTTAGATTACATTGTACTGGTTGTCGTGCTGGTCTGGGGTTGATGTGAAAGTTGGTGTTGAGTTTAAGATTACATTGTACTAGTTGTCGTGTTGGTCCTGGGTTGTCGTCGTGGTGGTCCGGGGTTGTTGTCGTGGTGGTCCTCGGTTGTTGTTGTTGTGGTGGTCCTGGGTTGTTGTCGTGTTGGTCCTGGGTTGTTGTCGTGGCGGTCCTGGGTTGTTGTCGTGGTGGTCCTGGGTTGTTGTCGTGGTGGTCCAAGGTTGTTGTCGTGGTGGTCCTGGGTTGTTGTTGTGGTGGTCCGGGGTTGTTGTCATGTTGGTCCGAGGTTGTTGTTGTGGTGGTCCAGGGTTGTTGTTGTGGTGGTCCGGGGTTGTTGTCGTGGTGGTTCTGGATTCTGGTTGTTGTGTTGGTCCAGGGTTGTTGTGGAAGTTGGTGTTGAGTTTTAGATTAGTATTGGGTGAAGTTCTTATTGCGTGGTTGAGGTATTATTTGCTGCAGAAACTTAGTTGTTCTAATTTGTTTGAAAATATTTTTAAAGGATTAGTTCAGTGGTCAAGTACGTCCATCTTATATAAAAGAGGACTTAAAAGAAACAAAGTGGTGAAGAAGGCGTTCACGAATCTTTTCAGGAGATCTTCAAGTTTTAGAGCTCTGTCTTATCTGTGTAGAAATGATTGGTGTAGTAAGTCTACTATGGAAAGTTGACGTTTTCATCCCAAAATTCTTTGTGAATGTATTTTAAAGACAGTTTATTTCATTTTTTTACTATCCAAATGTTTTCCTCAAACTTTCATTGGATGGTATATTATAAATACCCTTTCTAGATTCAGTTTGACTCTTTTTTTTCCTTTTCAGTTTGACAGTTTGACTCTTTTTTTGTAAAGTGGCCTATTGGCTCAGATATAATTGAGGTCTACAACATGTGTGTAAACCATAATTGACCGTTTATACTTGATTTCTCCTGTTTGTGTTTTGTCTCTCTAGTTTAGTCTCCATACTAACTAGGAGAGTGCCTCTACCGTCATGAAGTATATTTTTGGTTAATTGTGTTGCCCAGCAGCTTACATATGTGTATAAGTATTGATATATTTAATATATTTTAAATAGTGTGTTGTATTTATAAACATAATGAATGTAAGTAATAATAATGCTTAGTTTCCATGTAGGAATCTTTTATGTAAGATTACTCAAAGCAGTTTAACCACATGAGGCTCAAAGCTGCAGCCAACAAGGCACATGTCTGTCCTGATAATGTTGTAGCTATTAGTCATAACCATCATTGTGTAGTCTTGGATGCTTTAACACTACATATAGACCTCCGAAACATAAGCTTATGGAAAAAAGTTTTCAAAAGTGGTACCTCACTGAAAATTAATGCAAAATTTCACCAAATGAACACGAAAATTAAACATTAATTTTTATTACAAATATATTAAGATTGATTTTTACACAAAACTTTACTGGCTTAACCCCAAAATTAGATGGAAAATGCACATTCCAAAAAACCTAAGCTGTTGAGACAGTATGGAATTGTTAGATAGGTGTAATACTTTGTGCAATTGGTAAATGTTTGTTTGCCGTAGTATGTGACAGTCTCCCAAATGGTGGCCCCCGTAGTGGTATTGGCAGCCCCCATAGTGGTATTGGCGGCCCCCATAGTGGTAAATGGCGGCCCCCATAGTGGTATTGGCGGCCCCCATAGTGGTATGTTGGCGGCCCCCATAGTGGTATTGGCGGCCCCCATAGTGGTATTGGCGGCCCCCATAGTGGTATTGGCGGCCCCCATAGTGGTATTGGCGGCCCCCACAGTGGTATTGGCGGCCCCCACAGTGGTATTGGCGGCCCCCATAGTGGTATTGGCGGCCCCCATTGTGGTATTGGCGGCCCCCATAGTGGTATTGGCGGCCCCCATAGTGGTATTGGCGGCCCTCATAGTGGTATTAGTGGCCCCCATAGTGGTTTGGCGGCCCCCATAGTGGTATTGGCGGCCCCCATAGTGGTGCCAATTCGTTAGCATTACAAGTATAGGGATTTCTCTTTAAAAACATATACTCTCACATGACGTTTCATTTCCCTTTCGATCAGATATTTGAGGTTCTTCAACGAAGCCTTCTCTCAACCCTCCCGAAATCCCCACCAGACATAGAGGCGTTACGCTTGTACATCCTTCTCTCGAACTTCTATTTCAAGAGGAATATAGGTCCAACTTCTCCTCTGACGCTGTTTTTCAATTAGCACAGGGCCTCAACAACCTTCCTAGTGCTGCATCAAGAGTCATTGGTGAGATTTTATTATCCCTCACAAATGAGGTTGGTAAAGAGGGGATATAGCATCTTTAATGTCTCTCCATCCGTCCACAACTACTTTTGTTGCTCGCTTGCAAGGAAATCTATATAATGGAGACTCTCTACCTCAAAAGAACATAATAATGTATTCCTGACATGAGTAGCAATTAAAATTTTTATGTCTGGCAGAAAAGAGAAGTCAAACCTGCATTGAATTTTCAGTGAGGGTTTTATTGAAGGTTGGGGATTATCAATAAGAAGGAGGGGGGTATGTGGGGCAGGACAGGATGACATGTTGGACAGTGTGGGATGGCATGTGGGTCAGGTAATGGAATGGAGATCTTGATTTCAGGTGTGTTTGGATGTAAGGTGGGATGGCATTTGGACAGAGGATGGAATGGCACGTGGTATAGAGGGTGGAAGGTGTTTTATCAGCAGTGAAGGTTTGTATCATTTGCTATATGTAATTTTGAATGAGCCGGTGATAGCCAGAGCTTGAATAAACTAGAGTCCTTTGATTAAAAATTGATGTTGAAGAAGAGTGACTTATTTAATGCACTGGGCAAATTACTTATAAAGTTGCATTTTTGTGAACAAAATAGGGTTTGTGAAGAGGGTCAGCATAGACGTCACCAGGCGCAGAGTGTAGTACCCTCTAAAAGAAATCTAGTAAGGGGCTTAATATAACTATCAGACAGGATGAAGATTTGTCTATGACGGTTTAAAAACCAAATAGGTGTAAATATTATAATGTAGTATCAAGCAATACGTATGTATCATCACCGGTTATACAATTTCTGTGGAGTATTTGCATTGTCATGACCCGTGCATTAAATTCACGTAATGCACAACCTTCAGTATTTGGTTTGGTCCATTTTTACAACAGGTGAATTTCTTAAGAAGCCGAAAAAATGTATGTAAACTCCTCATTTTTCATTCTTTTTGTTATTTTTATGCATTTTAAACAATCTGACGTGGAAATTGTACAAAAAGATTCATGTTTTGGCATCTTGTTTACCTGCATATTAAATGCATGGGTCAAAAGATTTTGCACTCGCGAATGACCCTCCTAAAGTTGGGCCATTCTACTTCGTCAAAATCCTTTTCCCCATGCATTTAATATGCATATAAACACTGCCTCAACATTAATCTTTAATTTGAGCATGTCATAATTTTATCCCTCTGGCTTTACTCCTCAGATGCTTGGTGGTCTAGCTTTCAACCTCGACACATGAAAAAAGTGGTGCAATTATTCCAAGTAGGAGTAACGCAACGTCTGCAGATTTTTACCCCTGACTCTCAGTTCCAACAGCTCTCACTGAAGTTGCAAATGACAGTCCTGGATAAGCTCCATAAGGTTAGCCTGCCATCTGGTTTCCTTTTATACACAATAAGGACAGCGATTATGATATTTATAACAGCCTTGTTGTTTCTTGTTCAATGTTGGTTGCACACTGGGAGGACTGATGAGACGGGGGCTCATTCTCCCACTCTCCGCAGAGATGGAATTTTGAATTCACAGAAATCAAATAAGGAGTAGTCAGGGGAGGTGTGGAGCAGATACGGGTTTATTTTTGAGTGGTTGCTCGGTCTTTTGCCCACTGGTAGTTACGAGACCCAACGTGCGTGTTACTTCTCTTCGAAAAGCAGGCTTGGTCAGCCTCCAAAAACGTTTGGGGGCATTATTTTTCAATATTGTTTGTGATATGCAAGTATAACATCACACTGTAAGGTCACTTTTCAACACACTGGTGAAATTGTTGAAATGTTATAAGTCTACAAGCTTTTTTTTTTTTTTTTTTCACCAAACTATTTCTTTAATAGTCCTCTCTCATATATGTTTAAATGAAAATTCACAGAAATATTTCTTTAACGTAAAATCTGCAAGACAAAGCACGCATACAGTACATGTACAAGCATTTTATAGAAAAAAGAACATTTTAGTTATGTACAGTACTTGTTCAGTTTTAGTATTACATTTATGTCCCCTCCCATGTAGGTGAACCATGCACAGCATGAGATCATCCCATACTACCTGTTCTACATTCCAAATCTGTCAGATATCACCGATGTCAAAGCTCACTTCTTTGTCTGGTTGCAGAAATATGCGGGTGCAATGGTAAGACAATCATGTGTCCTCAACGCAACTATTTTGATAATATTTTCATGTACATATTTATTGTTTTTCTTCCGCTCTCTCTCTTGTTACATTTTGTTTACATGTTTTTTTGTAAGGGGAATCTCATCAACAGGTACTACCTGTCTTTGAGGGCCCCTAAACGTGATAATAACCTTCACCAACAAAGTTGGACAAATGTTATATTTTTGCCTGCGTTTGTGACTATTTGTGTGTGTTTGTTTGTCTGTCAGTTTGTCATCAACATATCTCCAGAACTGATGATTGAATCTTAAGTAGATTTGAGGTGTTGGTTTGTAACTGTTTATGAAAGAAGTGACTAATATTTTGAAGATATTGAGACGGGGAATGGCAGAAATGGAGGGATGGGTGTGAATTGTCTGTTATTAATATATCTCAATAACTCATTGTTGGATTTTGATATATATTTGGTGTGTGGTTTTGCTACTGCTTAGAGAAGAAATGATTTAACATTAGGACATATTGGATCAGGGGAAGGCAGCAGAAATTGTGCGGTCTGTCAAGCGAATTGAATTTTGCCTTGAAGGAACTCAAACAATCAGTGCTTAACCTGAATAAAACTGAAAACAATTTCATTACCTTGGAACTTAAAAGATATCAGTCAGAACTCTGAATGTCGAACGTCATTTTTAGAATACAAATGGCTACTCAGACATGAAGCATTATGATATGGGGATAACAATTGGAGATCTATTGGATTTCTTAGGTTGATTGCATTGGCGATGGGGAATTAGAATAAAAAATAACAGGCATCTTGGAATGCAAGGGGAAGAGGTATGCACTCTACAGAGTACTAAAATTATAGTTCTGTATGTACTAACTTGTATATGTTCTATTGGTTGAAATAAAGCTTATGTTTAATTTAGGTATATAAGGCAGGTGAAGAGGTTGAACCCCCTTTCTACACTAATGTTGGAACAGACACCTAGAGTTGTATGTGCAAAGCAAGATTGAAGCTATGTAATTTGGAAGCAAGACCTACCTAAGGATAAAATTGCATCTGATAAAGATCTAGTAGACAATCTTGTAAATATTGTGATAAATTCATTTCAATTAATGATGAGTTGTGGCAGCTTAATGTTTCAAAGGAGAAACGTTGCATATCGAATTAGCACTGTATTTGTATGTACATTTGAATATGCTAATGATATCATTCTGAGAGTCACGTTACTTAGCCGTTTTCAATTCTTGCATTGTCAGGAGCGTCGACTACTTCATTAGTTTTAATTTTTTCATGCAAATGGTTTCTTTTCGGGACTCTTGATGGAATATTATGTTTTTTTAAAATAAGGAACTATGCAAAACTGTTATAAACTCAATTTTGATTTTTTTCATGTCATGCCCTCTTTAAATAAATACAAAGTTTAAGACAGAAAGTTCATCAGGGTCAAGATCTATTTCTAACTCTTATCAGTTTTGTTCTTGAAATTCAGCTTTCACTGATTTATAGGACATCTTTTGCATCAACTTCAAATGTGACCAACTTATGACTAGTTCTTAGCTTCAGCTGTATTTCTTCAAAATGTTTTGACAGGATTAAAAACAAATAATATATGTAATAAAATTGGGAGCTATTCAATAGGTGGCATTAAAATGTAAGTCTTAAAGTAATTTTTTTTTGTCAATTTCTAAATGATTGCGGTAGAATTTACTGCTATTATTTATTTATGTAGAAGAAAAGCATTGTGACATAATTCAGCGATTTTCAGGTTTCCTAACAATACAACTAATGTTACCTCTAATGTGCACACAGTTATATGCAGAAGAAAAGCATTGCGACATTCTACTTCTTGCCTTTATTTCAGCCCGATCAGTTCACATTTTGTGATTACCCATTTGTCTTTAATGCCATCACAAAGATACAGCTACTGCACATTGATGCCCTTCTTCAAATGCAGGTATGTAACCATTCCACTACAGTTCTTAGATTTTCCAGTTTTATAGAAACATTCAAATGCATGCTTCTCATTTTTAGTTGTTTGTTTATTTTGTTTTCCTTTGATAAACTTTGAAAATTTCCTCTTTTTTCCTAATTATTAGAGAGAGAAAAAATGTTCTTACATTATTTTGAGAATGGGTATAACATGCACTATACAAGAACATGTTTTGCCCATTTGCTTACTCTCTTTTCGTCCTTCTGCACAAAAAGCATCCTTTGGATACCCAGCCATGTTGGCATCCCAGCAATGACAGCTGATTCATCTGCTAAGCTTGCTCTAAACCTTCCCCCTTCCCCAAAACCCATTCTGACATCAAAGCGCTTATCGCTTCCCTTGTTCGTGACCGCTGGCAAACCTTATGGTCCTCCCAAATTGATAACAAACTCCACAACATCCAGCCCACCATTCCAACCAAACCCATTACCACAATCTCTCCCGAATAGACAACGTCCACATTACCCGCCTTAGAATAGGCCACACCCACCTCACCTACTTCCACCTCCTTACTGGCTCCCCAACCCTCTGCAATAATTGTTATTGCCCCCTCACCATCAACCATGTCCTCCTTGCCTGCCCCCTGTACAACCTTTCCAGAGCTTCCTTCACCCCTGGCAACTCCATAGCCGAGCTCTTCCGGAATAACTCCCCAGATAAAATGATCTCCTTCCTTCACCATACCTCCCTCTACAACCATATCTAGTCCTCCTCCCCCATCCCCCTACCTACTTTTACCTCTTTTTTTTTACACCCATGCACTTCCTCTTTCAGTCCCAGTAACCTTCTATCAGACTTCTCTTATTATCTTTTTTTCTTCCTCTGAAATGATCTAACCTCTCGGGCACAATTTGACCCTTGTTGTCATTATGTCATTAAGCCTTCATCATAGAAACACTCTCATCAAAGGAAAAAAAACATTTTTTGTAGAAATACAAACAAAAATTGCCTTTGATCTGCAAGTATGACATCCCACTGTATACTGAACCAGTCACTTTTCAACGCAATGGTCAAACCTTTGAAATGTAATAACTCCAAAACGGAATAAGATATTAAATTTTGTTTTGTTTATTTAATAGTCTTCTATCACCTAAATGGAAATGAAAATTCACAGGTATATTCTTTAAAGCATGTAAATTGTGATTTTTATATTACTATTCCCCTCCATTAACCATTCTTAAATTTTATACTGATGTAAGCAAAGTGGTTTACAATAAGAATTTAGCAAAAAATATATAGAATAGTAATGTGATATTTTATTTTTGATGAATTGCAACAAACTTTGAACTCATACCCCTGGTGAAGTATCATTCCACATTATTACTTCTCTTTTCAGTTTGCAATTGAAGATGTCCAGAGACGAAATATCCACAGTTTTTTCAGCCCTCATATTAATCCTATTAGTCCGTGCCTTGTACTCACAGTGAGTCGTGATAACATCGTAGCAAGCACCATCAGTCAGCTGACAAAGCAAGGGTCTGCAGATTTTAAGAAGCCGTTAAAGGTTGTATTCGTTGGAGAAGAAGCTGTCGATGCTGGAGGTGTGAGAAAGGTCAGTGACCTTTGAACTTTGCTGCAAATTTTAAAATCTTGTCTTCTGTCAAAGATATGTAAATTTCTGTTTTCAAAGCTCTGAAAGATATATGATTGGGTATTAGCTAAATTGTTTTATCATCTATTGCAAACCTGCATTTTGCTAATTCATGCCACAAGTAAAAGCTATAGTCATAAATAGAAAATGTATTTTTGTTGGTGGTGTTCTAATTGACCTCTTGAAGTATGGAAATAGGCCACACCCACCATAGCAATGCGCAAACAACCTCAAATCCGCAATCATGCATGACCAATGCATTGACATTTAAGATGTTCATGTAGCCTGCCGCAAGCTTTGATCCATTTATGGCACTTTTCTGGATCTTTAAGAGTTAACCAATGGAATAATTCTTTTTGCTAACAGTTCTGGGTAATGGGAACCAGATTAACAAAGGCCGTAGCAGGCCCACAGGCACAATGTTTGTTCACCATTTTGTCGTCACCCAGTCTTATGTGGTTAGAAATTTGTTTTGTGCAGTATATTACATTAACTGCATGAGTGTGCGCCACTAGCGAGCTGTACTGCACCAGTACCGCATAGGATTTTTGCCCCACTGAGTTACCCAGAATTTGTTGCTAGGCAAATTTATGCAGTGATTGGTTAAAAAAGCTGTCAATCAACTAACTCAGAGAGGTTAATTACATGAAAACTTCAGGAAATTAAGATTTGAGGTAGGCAAAGCAGATCAGACATCACTGGATGATTTTCTTGTTTGATTGCAGGAATTCTTCATGTTGATCATGAGGGACATCCTGGATCCTAAGTATGGAATGTTCAAGTACTATGAAGAGTCCAGAATGATCTGGTTTAATAGCAGGGTAAGTAACATTTGTGCTCTTATTTCAATCATATGGTGACTGAAAAGTGTTATACACTTTGTCACCTGCACTTTTTTGGAGGAGAGGGGAGGGGGTGGGGCAGTGGAAGGTACATTTGTTATGAAAGAAAAGTCTGTAGGACCTAGACTTACATGTAATAAAGCATTAATGCTGGGGAAGCATGGACTTGTGGGGCACATAATAATCTGTATGCATTCAGAGATCATAACAGCAGTTACATTTCCTTACAATCAAGTCATGCCTTAGAATATTCACAAGTGCCCCTCCATTCTCATTCCTTCAGAGGGAAACTACAGCTCAACTTATGCCCATCTACTAAATGCATACTAGCTGTTTAAGCATTAGGCTTGTCCAGTGTTTTTCTTTCGTACCCTTTCTGACATCAAACCGCTTATCGCTTCCCTTGTTCGTGACCGCTGGCAAACCTCATTGGACTCCCAAATTGATAACTAACTCCACGTCATCCAGCCCACCATTCCAATCAAACCCACCATTCACAACCTCTCCCGTGCATACAACATTCACATTACCCACCTTAAAATAGGTCACACCCACCTCACTCACTCCCACCTCATGCTTCCCTCTACAACCATATTTAGTCCTCCTCTCCCACCCCTCTCTCTCTACTTTGTTTGTTTTTGTTTTTTTCACCCATGCATTTCCTCTCTAGATCCCAGCTTTCTGGCTTATAGTTCCCGTGTTTCTCTCAATTTCCCCCTGTTTTCTTTTCTTCCTGCTTCTGGAATGATCTAACCTCTCAGGCACAATTTGACCCTCGCTGTCATGGTGCCGTAAAGCCTTTATTAAACAAACATTGTACGTAAGTGTGATTAAGCACAAGTTTACCATTTTACATTGAATTCGAACGTTTGAGGTTTAACTATTACATAAGCTGGGAATCCACAATGATGGCAAACCGAGCCAGTGAATCTTCCAGTGAATGTTCCAGTGGGACTCTCAGGTGAAGTCAGAAATGATTTCAGAAGTACAGTACAGTCGGGAATAAGCGTACCGATATCGCAGTTAGCGCGGATTATTTACCGCGATTAATGCCCTTACCGCCGCCATTGTATTCGTGTCTTTCATGCACCGACGGCACTTGCCCCAACTCTGCGCTAAGCGCGTCCGATAATCCCATTTTAATCTGCTCCTCCCTCAAAGAGGTTAGCGCGGTAATAGTATTACGTCTCATTGCGCTAAGCTTGTTAGCGCATACCTAACGTAACTGCACCGAGTGTAATCCCAATCTGTGTACATGCATCACTGCACTTAGCACGAGTGTTTTATAAATTTATTTCAGCGAAACTTTTTGTCTTCTTTTGCGAGATAAAAAAAAAATTCTGCCGTAAAACCTGTGTGTAGCGTAGATTTCTTACATACTTTGAGACTGTAATTTATTAGACAAGAGTCTAACGTTAATACGATTTCGCCAGACTTTTCTTTATTCCTTGAAGTTTGAACGTACAGTATGTTAGGCTAGTTGCCATCTTATAGTAAAACTGGGTGAAAGGCCTAATGTTAGGCCTAACCGTGATAATTTATAGAGAGACAGCCCAGAGGTTAAATTTGATCGAAAATAGTTTTAAAAACGTTAATTGCTGTCTTTGAGATGTATCAATCAGATGAATCATTGATTTTAAGTAAATTTCAGCCCCTTTTGGAAATGCAAATGCAAGAATTTACTGGAAATTTTTGAGAGAAGTGAAGACTTAACTCACAATAAGAATAAAAAGTTAAGATAATCGTTAAAAAGCATTTAACTTGTCACTGCCATTTCCCCGACTGTTGGCTTGGCCCGACTATGTACTTGTGAAAATGGAATATTGGTACATGGATGTCAGTTAATGGTTCCTTAAACCCTTATTGGCAACATTTATGGAGTGGCCCGCCATTATGTCACCCGGACTTGGCCCAACCTATGTCCACTGTGGTGCTATGGTAGAAGGGAATAGAGAACCAACTCTACCCTTAAGGGTGCCATGATATTGCTAATGGGGTTTTGGCAATTGTGATGCAGTTATTTTCATTTTCCACTGATTTATAAACATCAAAACATGACGTCAGATCACGTCATTAATGATTTTTTTTCAATGCTGCTGACATGCCTGAACTATATTCTGCTCTGAATGAAAAGTTGATAGAAATTCCTTCTTTTTTTTTTTTTTTGAAGGGGGAGGGAGGGGGTGATTTATTAAGAAAATCAGCTTCTTTAAAATTTCTTTCAGGAGACCTTTTTCCTAGTCACAGAAAATCAAATTTTCTGTTTCCTTGACCCCCACCAGGAACCCTTAAGTGGGCCCCTGGCCCCCACGCTAAAAGTGTTTACAAGATTGCGCTCGCGCTTCGGCGCCAGCAATAAACTGCTTTTAATTTTTTCAACATTTATTTTTAATAAGCTACTTTCAGCTTTTTTTATCAAGTGTCTCTCACATGCCTGAGCCTTCATTTACAATTCCTTACTTCATCATTAAAGTACTGCAGGAAGGATCCCCCTTCCTTGAGGGAATTTTATGGAAATAATGATTGTATTTCGTAAGTGAGTCCCATTTGTTCTTAACGACTATTAGTTTATTTGTTCTTAACAACTTGCTTCCACAATCTCAATGTCAACCATACTGAGGGATGTGTATCATAACCACAGCTGTTAAAATGGTCGTTTCTTTGAACTATACTCAATATGAGTTTCACCATCGATTGCATTTAAAAGCAGAGGTATTTATAAGCTGGAATATATAGTTTGCTGATTAAAACATTACATAATGTTAAATGTTAGTCAATCTAAAGCAATAATCATTCATATATAACCTCTTTTGGCACAAATGACTTCACTGTTAAAGGAGGCACAGTCTGACATAATTCTTTATTTCATATAATAGAATTGAAAATAACTAATTTTCTGACCAAGTTCCATAACTTCGAAGCAATCTAACATATTTTTGTTTAATTGTTAAAACTTTAATGCTACTACTTTATAGTACCATGGTAGCTGCCATTTTGATTGCAAAACATGCAGATTATGTCATCGGCCCAGCAGGATCTTGGAATGCTTTGTATTTCTTTAAAATGTACCTCAAGTTTTCTAGCTTATGAACAAGTGTTTTTATTTTGTAAGGGTGAAGGAAAATTTTGTGTATTCATGAAATTGAAAAATCAAAACATGCTGATATAACTTTGTGTCACATCATTTTGAAATAAAAGACTTTAATCACATATGTAAAGAATTACATTATAATCTTTATGTCCCTATTGGGAATCTATGTCATCATGCACAATATTTCAATACAGAATTGAACAAAATGGCAGCCCCTGTGTCCATTTCAAACATGAATAACTTGAGATAGGAATTTGACTCTGATGTTTTTGGCAGTTGGTTAAGATCTTGTATTCTCTATCATATGAAATAATGATTGTATCAGACTTTATGCCTCCTTTAATGTGTCGTTATGCCGAACAAGCATGCTAGTTAATAATGATAGAATATATCTGCCAAATTTTTAAGAAAATGTTAAGATGCTCAATTAGGCATGATGGAAATCTTCTGTTTTTGATTCCTGGAAATGTGAAGTCTTATGCGGTAGCAACACTTGTACCTGCTGAGGTAAACTCTGTTATAACCAGGTCTGTAACGGGATGTTGTACTGTATATTACCCAATGGCAGGGAAAATATTCGTTTAAATTTTCTCGTACCACTTCACAAAGAAGCATCGATCGAAACATTTGAAATGAAGTGAAGTAAAACCAAGTCAGTTAGTCAAGAGTGGAGGTAAGTTCCGACAGAAAATAACTTTGCGGAATATAATTATTTTAAAAACAAGATATTGGGTAAAAAAAAAAAAAAAGGAAGCAGGTAAAATGATAATTAAGAATTGGACCAGGCTTCACTTCACCTTTAACCACCATCGGTCATCTGTGGAGAAAATCCTATCAAAAACCCAAGTCCTGTATCATATTTTAAAAATAGGATCTACATAAATATGATCAAACCAATATTCAGGGCCCCTGACACAGGTTTCATATGGCAGGTAAGAGGAGGAGGGGAAGGGGGAGATTAATGTTGTCAATTAATTTTGTTGTGGATAAATAACACAAGACCAATTTGAAAACCATTGCTTTTATAATTAACACAAGACCAATTTGAAAACCATTGCTTTGAACATTATTCGGGAAGGGGGAAGATTATTCGGGAAGGGGGAAGATTATTCGGGAAGGGGGGAAACATTCGGGAAGGAGAAACATTATTCGGGAAGGGGGGAACATTATTCGGGAAGGGGGGAACATTATTCGGGAATGGGGGGCTATGCCCTTCCCCATGTCGGAGGCCCTGATATTCAATGCCTTCTACCACCCTGATATTGCAATTTTCATGGAATGAAGCAATGCAGGCTTACCTATTTTATGTGCAGTTTTGACAGCACTAAATTTCACTTCTTTTTTTACCCAATTGAGCTTAGTTAATTTAGGCCTACACTTTTTCTAATATCACTCACTCTGTTTTGTACATAAACTGGAATATAAAAAAAGTACTCTACACAAGTGGAAGAAAAAGCAGTAACAGCATTTCATTACGCCCAACATTACTTGACACATGCACAGGAATTTTTTTATTTACTGTATCAAGTAGGCCTAATAGTAAGAAAGAAAGGTTCAACGCGACACGAGTTTATAGACCTTCTTGACTTCTGCCTCTTTTTCACGGCCAAATGCTGTAGCTGTTTTTCTTCATACTGGCTGAAGCCGGATGTCCTTGATATTGGATTGCTGACAGAATGGCGTAGAAATGTTACTATAAAAATAATTATTCATGCAAAAGGAAAAAAAAAAAAGCTCTTTAAAGTTTTTGTAAATTCTTGTTGACTTAGACTGACAAAGCAATTAATAAGCATCCATACTGGCCCAGGGATTTTTCAATGTATCTTGTCTAATCTGCAAAACTGACAAAGGCTCAAGTTCGGAAGCTGTGGAAAAATATAAGACAAACATGTCAACATCACTTTAAAATTATTCATTTCCCATCCTCAACATTTGGCCTAACAGTAGATCTATAATCGTGAAAAATATCAAACGAAATATTTAGTCATTAATATTTAACAGAACCCTCCTACCAATATCAGCAAAGCTTAGAAATATTAGCTCTTATGTCCTAATTCTAATTGTATAACAAAAGCAGAACACTATTACACATCGATTAAAGCATCTAGCCTAACGCTAGGCTTTTTAATGTGACTGTGTGATAGGATAGCTAAATTCAATCAAAAAACATCGCCAGAATCAGTTTTTGTTTGCCTGAAATTCATTTTGTTTGTCCAAAAACTGTAAAAAAATTAAATTCAATCGAAGGATTGATTCAATTTTCACATCAATTTTTTCCCCAAAGGATTTAATAAGTATTTTTATTGAAAATTCCGTCCGAAAAATGCAATGCAAATGAAGACATTGCCTCATTTCGTAAGCGAATATTGCAAGTAGGGCCTATGTACTGTGTACTGTGATTCTGAACGTTGCGATGCTGACTGAATTAAAAAAATATTTATATCCCAGAGTTCAACGTGAAACTGAATGAAAACAAAATAATATTTTACGAAAGTTTTTAATTCCTCTAGGCCTCGCTTTAAAACATTTTGCTAAAGAAAAAGTCTGCCAGGCCTAATCCGATAAGCAGATTATTATAACTGTGCAACGTTAGGAGTCCCTTTACAAAGCACAGGCACTTCGATCTTGATTGACATAATGCATACAGTGTGTATCGATTTTTAGCGCGTTAAGTCACAGGTGAATAGAAGCTGCAGGGCTGCAAGCTCGGTGATGTTAGCGCGGTAACCCACGTTTAGCGCGATTTTGCGCTTGGGCAGCTCCATTCATCATGGTGGTAAGTGCACTAACGCCCCGCACTTAGCGTGTACGGTTATTCCCGACTGTACTGTATGGTATTTTGATTGTCATTGTAACAATTTTGGCTTCTTAACCAGCAGTGGTTATAGCAAGAAATTTGCTTAATCAAATCAAACATTTCATTTGCCTGTTTGCTGCATGTAAGACTGAGAGTGTACTTTTTTACAAGCACCATTGTTATCAGGCATGTGTGCCCCTGTGCAGGTCTAAGTTGCAATAGATGAAACTTGTATATCAGGTGCAGTTATATTTTGAAACCTGAAATGTAATTGCTGAATGTAATTGTTACTGCTTACACACAGTCCAGCAACTATCTCAGTTTCACTGCATCACAGTTGGATGTATCATTATCATATCATTACAATGTCACTACACTCTCCCCTTCTTTCTTTTTCAGTCCTTTGAAGATCATATGATGTTCAGGCTAGTTGGTGTGCTCTGTGG
>JAIGNY010002878.1:2500-12461 GCA_020152595.1 Chiridota heheva
TTATTCGCTTGTTATCTTGAAATTACGTTTTTTTATATTATTTTTTTTTTTTTTACATATATAGAAATTGGTAAATTTATAATTTTAAAATCTTTTGTAGGATTTTACAATTTTCTACAATTATCTAAGGATTTTACGACTTTCCACAAACTTTTTCTGGTATTTCTTATTTTCCCATAGGAAACTGCTGATTTCCTGTAGGAAACTGCTGATTTCCTGAAGGAAATTTGTATTTCTTATAGGAAATTAATAATTTGATAATTTTCCACAAACTTGTTGAACTTTTGATTTCCCACAAAACTTTTTGGGATTTAGAAATTTCCCAAAATTTTATGGATTTATTATTTTCCCATAGGAAAATTGAAGATTTTCTGTTGGAAATTGGTATTTCCCATGGTAAAGTGGTATTGCCTATAGAAAAGTGGTACTTCCTATAAGATATTAAGTGTGTCTTTTTTTTTTTTTTTAAAGAGTGCGCAGGTCTGGATCTCCCAATCGGGAGATCAGGAGCGTGGACCAAACTGTATAATAAGAGGACTGCACAAGATGCTAGGATGTAATATGAGAGCAGCAGATCCTTCAATATAACAGATACTTTCAAAGGGCACCCAGCAAACGATTTTGGGTTCTACCACACATTTATTTTTAATGTATCTTACTACGTTATTGAGTCCACTTCTTATTTCATATAACACTACTTCTCATTTCATATAATACTGATCTTATTATTTCAGCAGATACCATTCTACTCTGGTAAGTAGATCCCTTTTCAGCAGATATCCTTCTGCATGTTTGAATCATTATTACCGACTGATAAGTAGATCCCTTTTTATACAGACCACAAGATAACGGTTCATCTTCCCAAGATTTTCCGGGACAATCTCTGTTACCGTCGCAAACAACGCTGAATGGCAAGATGTCCTCGGAGAAACATTGGAAGTTGGTATCTCCAGCTAAAACAAAACATACATTATGTTATTCCAACTTTGTTGTCTGAACATTAATTTATGAAAGTGTGAAGAATTAGGTGAAAATACATTTTATTTGTCAGTCCGGGAGAGGTCCTATATTAAGGAACCAATGCAATACCTGAGGTAATAAACGTCCAGTAACTGTTTTGTTCATATTTTGCGACAATCATGTACAGAAAGATTAATTGAGAGACCATTTTGTCATATAGATTGTAAGATTTTGTGATGTGTAATTTTATTCCTTATAGAATCTGCCATCTCAACAACAAAATTATACAGTTACAAATATTTGAATTTTTAAAATGACTGTTTTGCACCTAAAAGCATAGCTTTCTTCTTGATTTTGCTCACATTTCAAAAATGGCGTAGTAAACATTTAATAGGCAGTGGATAATATGTAGACATGAAAGCAATGAAGATTTATCACTATTTTTGCCTGGCAAAGAAATTGCACAGAGGTATTTAAAATTTGAAAATTCATAGCAGTACATAAGGCTTTAACGGCTTTAACGTTAGTATAGCAAAGTATCATGGAAATATCACAAACTGGTGATGTCCATGTCACGAAAAGTTCATAATTTAAGGAATCTTTTGGTTCCTTATTTTAGGACCTCTCCCGGACTGCTTGTTGAATGGTATAATGCTGCCGGGTGTATATCAAATATTACTTCGAAAGAAAAACTTACTCAACTATTCGGAACTTGCTATAAAATGTCTTGGTTTTGGGAAGTATGCAGTAATAGGGCTAGTACGTAAAATTTTGAATACAAATTTCCTAAGCATTCAAGGATGCACTTACTTTTTCCTTCATTAATATGAATTAAACAATTAACAGTTGAGTGACAATGTTTGTCAAATAAAACTTTAAAATAATATCTAGGATATTTTAAACTTTTAAATCACTTTAATAACTATCTCAACGTTCATTACCAGGTGAGACAATTTCCAATATATGTTATATACATTAAATACAGTTATTTAACTTTGCAATAATGCACTTCATGCCAAAGTTTGTTGTTAATTTCGTAAGGGTTATGATAAAGGCCATATTTAGAAAGTTCGCCAAAATTTTAGTCAAGGAAATGGCAACCCTGCAGAAAATTATAAATGTTTATGCACATATTTCATGGTGAATTTGTAATGTATTTCTATTAATCATTATCACATGATATATTATTCAAAAAAGGCCTTACAACAAATTAATCCGACATGTCCACCGGTACATGCTGATATGACGTCACACGGACTTGTGGAAGGTATACATCGACCATCTGTACATTGAACATCGGTTTCCATACATTTGGAGTAAACTGAAAAGAGATATTAATGTTTGTCAAGTGTATTTACAATCGTACCATATTTTAAAAATAAATGTCATATTTCCTTTGAAAAGCAAATTCGTGTTTCACTGTTAAGGACAAGTTCACCCTGAAAGAAATTGCATGACTATGTCTTTCTTAGTATTCTATAGAGAAACGTTTTCATTTTTGATTTTTTTATGTTCGTAAGAAAGGGTCTTGACGCACGTACGTTCTACATGTGTAAATAACTGTCTTATTTTCGTTGTATACATTAATTTAAACGTAAAAGAAAATGTGAAAAACAGTACACTTACGCGTGATCTCAAATTAATATAGAATGTCACCTTATATAACATAAAGGTGTATAAACATGCAGAGGCAACATCTGCTTAATTGCTCTAAAACATATTTAAACCAATGAAAACAGCAGAAACCAATGTATAAAATTCAATTCAAAATATTAATACGCCGCTTTTATTTTCCATGCATCATTTGTCATATTCTTCATATTAATTTGTAGTGTATCATAGGGTAATCATGGTATTCTCTTCGTAAATTGTTTTTTTTTCATTATTCTATCATAATTCTTTGAACCGGTGCAGAATATTCTGGCCAAGGTTTTCATTTACTCGAAAGAATAGACTTGCCCATTTCAGTGAATGAGATAAAAATTAGAATAATTACATAAATATTTTGATCTGTCCGCTCAGTTATACGTCACAAATTTAGCATAAATTAATAATCAACCAAACTTTGATCAGATATAACTCAAAAACTATTATTAAACTTAGTAGGTTTCTTCCTCCAATATTTGCACAGTAATGACTTGTTGATGAAATATGTACAATTATAGACAAACCATACACAAAACTATTCTACTTTAAGAATCGAAACTTGCAGACTAGTGACGTTGAGTGCAGCCTTCTCATTTTAATATATAATCAAAGGTGTACTATATGAACACAGAAAATATGTTGTTTTCACTGAATAGAGTCTGTCTTTAAATTACGACAGTAGCATATTTAGTTTCCGACTAATCACAATTTGAAGATTTTATTATGAATGCAAAAGTTGTGATAGTCTATATGAAAGAGTGGACAGTATAATTTTTTTTAAATGTAATTCTTTAAATATCTGTCCTAAATTTCAGTCACTGAAAATCAGTACAATTTTTGTTGGAGTGTATGATGGACATTCAAAATCTATTGGTCTCATTCAACTTCTCCCATTCAAAGAACGATGGTAAAGATTTGAAAAACATTAAGTTGACATATTGAAATTTATAGGTTTTTTGTTGTGACGTTACAAAATGACGCTAAATTACTTGTATAAAGTATTATAATAATGGTATAAAGTTGCTGTAAAATAGTAATTTTTGACCATTTCTGAAATTTGCATGGTTTAGGCCTATAAACCTTTTCAAACTGAGTTTAGCCGAACGTGATTTCTTTCAGTACCTCGACCAATCAAATGCTGGGAGAACTTTTCTTTGTTTCCCAACCAATCAGGTGCAGCTTTGAGGAGAAAATGTAAGCAGCAATACGCGCGCGTATTTCTTTTTATATAAGGCTTGTATGATATGTGCGCTTGAAAATTTTTTTTTCTCATACGCTTGGTCCCATACCGTGCATGAATTGTGCAGACGGCTAAGATTCCTCCAGTATTTTATTGGTCAATACGATTCCTCCAGTATACGATTGGTCTATCATGGACACGTGAATCTCGGCCATATGACATTAATTAAATTAGTTATCCGAAATTACCGATTCAGATTTGAAAAGGTCTATAGCATTTTTCTTCCAAGTACGCTCCAGTTTTTGCTACCTGTCCACGGATATTCTTCATGTAAAAGATTTTATCCCCCATCCGTAGATTGTTAATCTTTATCATATCAAGCATGAATGGCCTTTCAGTAGACTTACCGCATGCGTTTTCGTCAATACCTGATCTACAATCATCCTTAAAATCGCAAACGTATGAGTAGGACAGACAAGTGCCATCACCACAATCTATGCTGGAAGGTGGACATTGCGACTCTGTACAAAGAGGAAGTGGCGAAAGATTATGCAGGTACAAAAGAAAGAGTCTGAAAGTCTTACACCCTATTCTAACTCTTTACTTTCCAACAACTGATGATACAACGAAGACCAAGACAAAGTAAAACTAACAGAAAAGTAGTTTATGATTAATCCGATCACCATTGGTAGTAAGCTGAGTGTCATCGTTCATATGTTGCATTGTTCATATGTTGCCCCCTTGAGATAAAGCTGCCACTCTTTTGCCCGGCATGCAAATCCTGGTGCCACCAAATGGTCATTACCGAGTTATAAAGTCATCAGTGAAGTCTTGAAATCATCAGTGAGATCAATTAAATCATCATTTGCATGGCAAGCGTGAACACACGCAGTCAGAAATTGTAAGTTTCTTTTGCATGAGCAAGAAGTTGGCCATACAAAGAGATTAATGCATGTCAAAGTCGGCGAGTAATTCCCGGCCAATGCTACCCTATCTTACCCTTACAAAAAAACAAAAAAAAAAACGACCAGGAAAATGGTGGTCTTGTACGTTACCTGGTTGTTGTTTTTTTATCAATAAAATACATAAGGATTTTCTACCTTTTCTATGGTTGTCTGACAAAAGCGCATTTGGAACTATTTCTCTGTTTTCCCATGTTTGACAACCATTGGTTGGATATGCTTTATTTACCACTTTTTCCAAAGTTGTATTTGACACTCATTCCCCCTATCCAGCTATTATACCTTTTTAATCAAACATCACCATTTACACGACAAAACCGACCGTTGGTTGGCAGTGGTGGTCAATGCCGGATCAACGGCCATGACATCATGTTGTTAAGTGTACATGTATTGTAATAAAGAAATTATATGCTATAGAGTACACGGTTGTCAATACATGTTTATTAAAAGCTACAAATTCTATCATTTACAACCAAGTTTATGCCTCATATGAAAGCCCACAAGGTGACTGTAGAAAAAGGTGTTAAACCATAATCTACCCACCATATGAAATATTAGAAATTGTTGTTCTTAATGCATGCTTGGGTTGTCATATAATGGTAAAATATGGGTTAAAAGTGTAGGAAAGCAAGGGTGGTTTTTCATTGTTAAATGAAGGTTTTGGTGGAGAAAAGTGGAAATTGGAACATATCTGTGGTCGTTTTTTTTTTTTGTAAGGGTAACAATGTATGTTGCGTTTACCTTTTGGATCCAATACCAATGTTACGAAAAACTGATTTTCGAAATTAAAAATTGTATCATACAAGTGCCCATGTGGGAAAGTTAAATGTATGTAAAGCACAGGTTATGGTTGTAAATATTTCGATTGTTACCATTATTATCATTATTCAGATTATTCGTATAATAAAATACTTACCACCAATTTTACCACATGACTGCTCATCGCTACCATCTGCACAATCGCTTGTGTTGTCACACACGTATACGTTATTGATGCACTCCGAGGATGAACATTTGAAATGATTTTTTCCACAGTTCTGCTCCAAGTCTGTAATTAACCAAACACTTCAGCTGATAAGAAATGTTAAAAATCCACTTTCCCTTTTAAACAGTTAAACTCAGTGATATTTGATGATCATCAACATGTCATTTTATAATTTATGCATGATCAATGCCTTGACTAGAAAAATTCTCAAATAACCTTGGAAGGGGCTACAATATTAAACTAAAAGTTATATTCTTTTTCTCTTTCTTTATGAATCTACTAACAACAATAGTGTGAAGACGCGTCTATTAGTGGTTGTAAAAAAACACAAACTCCAAAATGTGATTAATATGAGCAATAAACCTAATCTATCTCTAAATAAAAAAATGATGAATCTTTAAGTTATTATAAAAATAATGACTTCACCATTAAATGGTGAGCAAATATTGCAAAATTTCCAAATTAAATGATGATTACAGTTTTTACAAAAGAAAAATCACGAACCTGACACCTTTTTCATACATAGAATGAATGAACTACTGCCTGTGCATGCAATTTGGTGAGATAGCCAGTCGGTATCGTTGAAAGTCAAATATGAACAATAGTATCCCTCCGACGTCCTTCCTAGCAAAATGGTAGCATTACGAGAAATGGACCAAATGAGCTGTAAATGATACTTCAACTGGTCTTGACTGACCTTACCAACAACTGATCCAATGGGTTGAGAATTTCAGTGGGCATACCGTTTGAAGAGAAACACTTGTTTCGAAATATCCGGGTATCAAATGAAGACAGAAATCTCCAAAGCGAAGAAAGAGCGGATCACAGGCTGCATAGAAGTGAATATTTAGGAGAAGAAATTACATAAAAAGATATAAATGTACAAGATTAGATTTGTAAATGTTTGTTTGTTTGATGAGGGCTTAACGGTACCACGACAGCGAGGTTCAAATTGTGCCTGAGAGGTTCGATCATTTCAGAGGTAACAAGAAAAGAAAATAGGAGTGTGAGAGAAGTACGGGGACAAACCGCCAGGAAGCTGGGATCGAGAGAGCGGAGGTGCAGGGGTGCAAAATAGGGGCAAAAGCGGGTAAAGGGGGTGGGAGACGAGGACTAAATATAGTTGTCGAGGGAGGCATGATGAAGGAAGGAGATAATTTTATCGTTCTATTTCCTGTAAGAGCTCAGCTATGGAGTTGTGAGAAATGAGGGAAGCTCTGGGGAGGTTGTACAGGGGCAGGCAAGGAATTGTATTCATTTTATTCTGTAATCAGATAGGAATATACAAAAGTATTGCTTCGTTTCTTTTAATTTGACAGAATCTATGTAGTTTACCAATCTTCACAATAGGCCCCAGCCCTATGATTGGTATATCTAGTGAACCAGGCGACGAAATTTCCTAAATTATTTGAAAAAATTATACAATTGCAAAATAGCCCATCAATAATATTATACTGCAGTTACCAAAAAATATCTCATACTGCGGGTATGTTTTTTGGTTGGTAGGCTGCACACCCGTACCACTTTTAGTATGGCGTGCTCCCCCACCCCCACCCTGGGATAAAATTGTTTCGTTTCTTTTACTTTAAACGAGTCCTGTATCGTTTACCCATCTCCAGAATAGTTAATAATTGAAATATTCAAACAGCATTCCGTTAATATCTAGTGAAGCCAGGCGACAATAATTCCAAGGTTATTCGAAAACTTATTGGAATAACCCAATCCACAATTGTCACATATAGACTGTTGTTGATTTTAAGCTGACTCGTCCTGTGGAAAAATTCAATTGTCTCTTTTTGCTATGTAGAACATACAGCAGTTTACTTAAAGGCAGCTGATATTGGTCACGTTGTTTAGCAACTTTACTACTCGATCCCACAAGTTAACAAATCGAGAGTTTTTTTAACGCATTTAAGAAACTTTCTACATAGTTAAGAAAAGATTCCTGGTTAAATCAGAGTTCAAGAATTTTTGCTATAAGAAAAGGCACACTGGAAAGAACATGATGGTGAAGGAAGTGTATTTTTTCCCGTGCATAAGATACCCCTTGAACACTTTAATACTTTCAATTCTGCTTAATTTTATTTTAAAACTTGATCAACCAGGAGTTGGAAAATAAAATGCACTCTTTAAAGATTAAAGAATTAGTCGGCTGTCAATATTTTCATCTTGTCTGAGGACAATCATGGAACATAATCTGACAATGGTTAAAATTTGTTTGAATACTTTTCCTTATTTTGTTCCCTAAATTTGACGTCCTATTTCATCTAAGATGAAAATGTTCAGCTACAGGACTCTCCCTCAAAGTCTCAAAATATTCTTACTTTTATTGCTCAGAACGACGTGACCCTTTGCTACGGAATCTGTGTGCAAAGGTTAAGAAAACGTTACGAATTTTAATGACAATCTTAATTTTGTTATTTGAAGCTTAATTATTTCCATAGTGCTACCCATAGCAATAATACATTTATACCTACATTGAATTGTATACAACGTTACGCATGCAACCAAATCATACTTCTTTATAATGTAGTATTTACGTGAACACGGATTCATGTAATTAATTATTCAATTTATTTATTTTATTTATTTGTTTCCACTCGTAAAAATGATAACAAAGAACAAATCAGAATACAGAAAACATTTATAACAAAATTAGGATTTTCATTTACATTTCAAAAACATAGAATTATACATGAGAGTGGTGGAAACTGGGGACAAGTCTGCCAAATATTTTTCTAGCCCAGTTGCGTTTAAACGCATGTAATATATGAAAAAAACAAATATTCTAACAAAAGTTATTCAGTAGACACTTGCCGACCCATCCAAATAGTTTTTCACTAAGAGACGCACCTCCCCCCGCATTGGGACATTTAGCGTGCCACAGATGACACAGCAGAACCGGTGGTGGCGGTGGCGGTGGCGATGACGATGATAATGATCGACGACGAGCAATAATAATAACAACAACAACAAAAACAACAACAACAATAACACATTAACAGCAGACATCCCAATTTAATTACCTTTGCCGATGAGGGACATTTTCGGAATTTATATTGAAAACATTTGGGAGATGGAGGTAACAGGTTTGCCCATATGGCAGAAATCGAAAAGGATAAAATATTGTAAGCTTACGTTCTGAGAAGGCTGGTAACTCGCATATAAATTGATACGCCATCGGAGCACTGCAGGGAATATCATACCAATTATTTGTCCTCGAGTTGCTCTTGATAATAATGGCTCCACAATTTTCAAATTCGGTACCGTCTGGTTGACGATTATTCAAGCTGAAAGAACAATAATAGAATTACGATCAAGGTAATACCTGGGCAGTTTTACAAGGTTCATTGTCACAAATAGGCCGAACATACTGGTGAATATTAACATTTTCATAAAAAAATTGGTGGTAAATCTTATCTTCACATCCTTTTAAATAGCTAGCTAGTATTTAAAGTAATATCCTTTTTAGCAGTCCGAACCAATTTAAGGATTACCCACGTTTTTCGTACTTGCGTGGATTTCACGACAAAGGATTGCATATGGTTTATTCTAGGAATGGGGCCATACATCTTTTAAAAAGCGCAGATAAAATACCGTGTCGAGGTACAGGGTTTACCTTAACGAATTTAATCCTTATTCGCTCAAAATAGAGATTGATCTCTTTTTTTATATCCTGTATTTTTGTAGTATTATCAGAGACGGTTGCGCCCTTGCCTACAAAGAACTACAGCAGACGGACGCCATCTTGTCTGGTATCACATTCACAATATCGAATACCAATCGCATTTAATTTTAATGTATTTAAAGTTTTTTACAATGATTAACATTACATTTAATTGCATCTATACGGCATACATTGGTGTACGGTTTATTTACGGGAAAAGTTTCTTAATTGCTGCCGCCATTATATCAAAATATTTTCGCCATATCCGTCGTAATTTTGTAACAATTGTAAATTTATTAGAAAATTAACTTTATGCTAATGTTTATGCTAATTTTAAACTCTATTAAGTTTAGAAGGTTGTAAATCACATTTCCTCTAATTGACTCACTATGTAATCTCCCTGCATATGGACCCAGTGGTTTTGAATTTAATATAAACAATATTATAATATACTTCAAGCACTTCACAAGACTTATGTCAATTCGGTTTGTACCGTCGATCGAGGGACTCAAGCATGCGCAATGAGCTTACAGTGATATATGGAAGCCGCCATTTTCATT
>JAIGNY010002879.1:5000-11631 GCA_020152595.1 Chiridota heheva
TCCAAACGGTTCCATTGGACAGTCCCTGTCGACTCCACAACCTTGTAGGAGCTGCGCCCGGTTGTTGTGAGTTCAGGACAGTTCCATAGGTTCCGGAGTCCATACGGTTCCGGCCCCGAAAGTTACGGGCTTAACGGTTCCATTGACGGTTCCGTGAAGGTAAGTGAGAGAGAGAGAGAACCTCTTAGGGACGTTAACGAACGTCGCCTAGGGTTGTAAACACGGTTCCAAACGGTTCATTGACAGTCCCTGTCGACTCCACAACCCTTTGTAACGCTGCGGCGCCGTTGTTGTGAGTTCAGGACAGTTCCATAAGGTTCCGGAGTCCATGCGGTTCCGCGCCCCGTAAAAGTTGGCGGGGCTTAACGGTTCCATTGGACGGTTCCGTGAGTCCATAAGGTTCAGCGCCCGTTGTTACGGGCTTAACGGTTCCATTGGACGGTTCCATACGGTTCCGCGGCCCGTTGTTACGGGCTAACGGTTCCATTGGACGGGTTCCATACGGGTTCCCGCGCCCGTTGTTACGGGCTTAACGGTTCCATTGGACGGTTTCCATACGGTTCCGCGTCCGTTGTTACGGGCGGACGGTTCCATTGACGGTTCCGCGGCCCGTTGTTACGGGCGGACGGTTCCATTGGACGGTTCCGCTGCCCGTTGTTACGGGCGGCGGTTCCATACGGTTCGTTGGACCATCCCTGACGGGTTCCGCAGCCCTATGCGCGGGCATTGTGCGTTCGACGGATCCATACGTTCCGGGATCCATACGGTTCCGCGGCCCGTTGTTACGGGTGGACGGGTTCCGTGGTCCATACGTTCCCGCTGCCCGCGTTATTTACGGGCGGACGTTCCATTGGACGGTTCCGTGATCCATACGGTTCGCTGCCTGTTGTTACGGGCGGACGGTTCCGCGCCCGCTGTTTGGGCGGACGGTTCCGCCGCCCGTTGTTACGGGCGGACGGTTCCATTGACGGTTCCGCCCGCGTTTACACGGGTCCGTTTTTAACGGGTTCACGTGACATCGACGTTTAATCCGTTATACGCCACTAGCTACGTGGTCAGGTGACAGGTGACATTCTTGACAAGAAGTATAGCATTGACAGTTATTTTTCTTCTTGGTCCTGTAGCCATTAGCTACGCAGTTCCACGGCTCGTGTGAACGCAATTAAGACTGTCTACGTTGAACGCTACAAGTTCCGATTTATTTGACAGGTCCCCGAAAGTGTCGATGTTTTTACACACCCAGGATGTTCCGTGATGCGGCGTGCAAACGCTTCTTTAAATTACGCTCCGTGACATCCATCTCACGTTACGCTGGCGTGCAGATTATGCTGCAGTCAAATCCCGCACTCTTTGCAGCGATTGGGATCTAGCGGGCGTGGTCGAGCACAGACTCCACCGCGACCGTACTTTCAAAGAGCCGCGGAGAAAGTGGAGAGAAGCGACGGTCTGAGAGGCCCTCTTCGTCTCCCCACCGCCACCCAGGTCCAAAGCCAGGGAGGCGGGGCCGCCGCCTGACCCTAGCGGAGCGCCCTCTTGAAAGACGTGACACCTGCACGGTTCATCCGGAAGTATAGCATTGAGACAGCTATTTTTCTTCTTGGTCCTGTAGCCAACGGCTACGACAGTTATACGGTTCCACGGCCCATGTTTACGGGTCCGTACGGTTCCACGGTCCATGTTTACGGGTCCGTACGGTTCCATTGACGGTTCCGCGGCCCGTATTTACGGGTCCGTACGGTTCCATACGATCCCACGGTCCGCGCCACGGTCCTTTCGCTCCATTGACGGCTCCAGTGAGCGGAACTTATCTCTAATGGGATAACGTACACCGTACGGTTCACCGGTTATACGCCCACTAGCTACTACGCTACGTGGTCAGGTGACAGATGACTTTCTTTACAAGAAGTATAGCATCAGGACAGCTATTTTCTTCTTGGTCCCGTAGCCATTAGCTACGCAGTTCCACGCACTCGATGTGAACGCAATTAAGATTGTCTGCGTTGAACATTACCGTTCCGTAATTATTTTCACCAGTATCATGGACATGGAGGACAGGTCCTCGGGCGTCGATGCTCTACACACCCTTGATGACCCGGCATAGCGTCACATCCATCTCACGCGTTACGCGTGCAGATTATGCTGCGAGTCCATTCGTGGTACTCTTTGCAGCGATTGGGTTCCAGCGGCGTGGTCGGAGCACAGACTCCACCGCGACCGGTATTTTTCAAGGTGCGACCGAGAGCGTGCGGCTCCGGTGTTCGGATGCGTACGGCTCCGTAGTTTTGTAACGGGATATCGTACACCGTACGATTTACCCGGATATGCACCCGCTAGCTACGAGCTATGTGGCCAGGTGACAAGTGATAATCTTCACAAGTAGTATAGCGCCGTGAGAGCTATTCTATTCATGGTTCCGTGGCCATTAGCTACGCAGTTCCACGATCATGTGAACACCATTTATACGATTATCCGCGTTGAACGTTACATTTCCGCAATTACTTTTTCACCAGTATCGTAGGCACGGAGGACAGGCCTCCGTGCGTCGGTACGTTACGCACCTCAGAGGTCCCGCTTTGCATAGCGTGCAAACGCTTCTCTAGACCGTACGGCCTGTACGACTTCGGAGTTTTTGCAACGGGATAACGTACACTGTACGATGAACCCTGAAGTTGAGTTCGCTAGCTAGGAAGTTGCTTGGTCATAGCTACGCTGTCCCACGGCCGTGTGAACTGCCTCTGTAGGATTTTTCCGCGTTGAACGTCACAGTTCCGCGATGTTTTGCGCCTATATCATCGACACGACGGGCAGGTCCCTAGTGTCGGTGCGTTACGCGCCTTGACTGTCCTGCGGTGCGTCGCATGTAAACGCTTCTTAGGTTGCGCTTTGCGTTATCGACTTGTTCAAACCCGTGTACACCGCTGTGGTCCTCGGTTCCGCGATGGGACCGGTCGGCCAACTAGAGGCGACGCCTCTACGGGTCTTACGTGAGTTAGTCCCCTTTTTACGGCTAGTTGTAGAGCCATTGGATTCCTTGCACGTGGGTCCATTAGGGTCCGTACGGCTCCGGTAATCGGTTCCATACGGCCCCACGGCTTAGTTTTACGGCCCCGTACGGGTCCGTAACACAACTTGGCGGCTCCGTCCGGGGCATGGGATGACGTTTGGGTCTGTAGTGCTGCTTTTAGTTAAAAAACTACAGCAAGGTAACGTACAACGTACGTCACACCCGTTAGTTTCGAGATCCCACGTCCGTGTGAGCTGACTTGTGAGATTTTCGCGTTGAACGTCACGGTTCCGCATAGTTTTCACCAGTTCATGGACACGAGGACGAGTCCCCGTTTGTCGGTACGTCACGCTCCCAGGATGCGTCGCGTGTTAGCGCTTGCTCGGGTTTCGAGGCCTAGCGCTCGGGTGATAAGATTTCCTTCTTTACGGGAGGCATACCCTGAATGTGATTCTTGCGTCGAACGAGACCCTCGGCTCACATTCTACAGATATTAACGCGGTTTTACGTACAACGTAACGATAAAACCCGGGTATCGGAACTTCGGGATATTGCGACCGTTAGCCGCGTGTTGCAGTGTTCCGCGGTCGTTTTTTCTTGCTGGGACGTTTTAGCGTTCGACGGCAGTCCCCACGCGTAGCCGCCGGCTTCGCGGCTCCGTAGTGATTTTATACAAACGGAGTTAACGGCCTATACCAGCGGCGCGGCTGTGTGGTAGAGGACCAGTAATATGAACTACTGCGTTCCGCGGCCGTTTCTCTTACCGGGACACGTACTGAGTACGACGGTCGTCCCCTCTTCCCCACGCAGCTACCGGTTTCGTAGCTCCGTGATGGAACAAACTCAGTTTACGACTCGTATAGCTTGCGTGGCACGTGAACCTCCGTATTTCTTACGGCCTCAGTTTATATATATTTTACCTGTTATTCTCAACGGAACGCGTACTGTGTACTTCTTCCCTACGCGTCGCCACTTACTCGGTGGCCCCGTGGTGAATAGAGGTATAATGAGATAACGACTCACGTTACAGGTGTAGTACGTTCACGCTATCGTGGACCTAGACGGTCCTTTGGTACTGATAGCTACTTCGTTCGGGACACGTACCAGTACCAGTTGTCCTCGCGTAGCCACGAGCTTTTTGCACCGTGGTACAGCGACATCGTTGGCGGTGGACTCGTGGTTTTTACTTGTCATGCTGACGCCTTTTGTAGACCCATAACGGATCTATTATATTTAACGGGTTGCGTACTTTGTACGGCGTAAGTCCCCAGTAGCCACGCGCTTTTCCGCTCCGTGGTGCAGGGTGTTTAACGGTCCGTGTAGTATACACAGGACGTCACTCTTTCGTGATTTCTACCCCAGTGTTGGGGTTTATGACTCATACGGTTGATTTAGCACGTTACCCCCTACTTGTCAATATTACCTCCATGAAGGAGATTTTTCTTGACCATAGGTGGCCTTTGGTAGACAACCTTACGTTTGGGGTAGCTATTACCAACAACGGCACGTATGGTTCCTTCCATACTTTAACACCTTACAGCTGCTTCCTTGCGGTTTTACGGCCTGTTACTTAACTGCCCGTACAGACATACGGTATTCGTTTTCTCCGCGCCCGTAGCCGTAGGCTCCGCGGTTTTCAAGGTTGTTACTATACGTAGTACGTTAACACTTTCTCCAGTCAACTTCTTAGACAAGTTTCGCTGTTGATAGGCGTGGCCTGGAGCTACGCGGTCCCGCAACTGCTACGGTTTTCACCCGTCAGATATCACCGTCGGTGCCGACGGGGCTTGATCAAGGTCGGGGGCACTTTTCTTGTGACCCCTTCTGTCGGAAACTTGACGGGTACTTGACCCTTTTTTTTTTTCGTCTCGGCGCAGGACGAACTTTGGCTGCTCGAGACCTTGCAGGCTTCACGTACGAGCCTCGGGTCAGGGACGATTTTTGTCTCTTTCCCGGGCCTCGGCGGACTGCAGCTCAGTCCCGGAGCGCTTCGTTTGATGGTGTGGCCTCGGCCCGCCTTTCCTCGACGTAGCATGGCTTTTCTGAGGGGTTGTTCGCCCTCCCGTTGTGGAGGTGGGCCCTCTCTCCAGCTTAGTTCCGTCGTGAGCTCTGGGATACCTTGCAGCTATCCACCAGGGTTTTTCCGGTGGGGTCTACGGTCTTTGACTCGCGACCACTGGTGAGTTCTGGGAGATCTCTTCAGTGTGTCATGTGACATTTTCTCCGATAGATCATCCAGTGGCTTTCTGTTAAAGTAGTCTGAACTGTTCATAGAACGGCCGCGGTATGCACTCCGGGTTCGGGGCATAACCTCTTTTCACGGATCTCTCGTGCCGGCGTTCGAGAAACCGCTTTTTGCGGTTTTTCTCTTGTTTTTGGTCTGACTCACTTTTCGACGTTCGTGTTCCCGCTAACTTTAGCTCTTACGCGGTTATGCGCTAACGAATTTTTCCTTGTCCGGGATTTCTTCAATTCGTTTTCATTGGTACACGCTTCGTTCCCAATCGTAGTTTCCTCGCCGGTTCTGTCTCGTGGACGAATCCGTGTGGCTTGGCGTTTTTTGTGACACTTTGCTGTAACCAGTGTCCAAACGCTTTCCGGTTGGCTTGTTTTTTTCTGGGCTTTACGCTCAGGTTCTTTCGAGGTTTGCCTCCGTTACTGTCAACGAATGGTGCCTTGTTCGGTTTGACTGTACCTCGCCGTGGTTTCCTATGTTTTAGTTCCTCCCACTCTTGAGGTCTTTCATCCTTCCGAGGTGAAGGAATTTGTCCTTTAAACGGGATTCGGTTCGTGTGAGTTTTCGTACCAGCCATTAAAAAAAAAAAAAAATGTGCGGCGATCTGAACTCCCTTCCTTCCTATCCTCGGTTGCAATCTGATTGCATATTATAGCATGGATGGTAAGGTATAACTTGAAGTAAATTTACCCCGCTAAGCGTAGCGGGGATATTTACGAGAGTTATACTTACCTTCCATGCATCCTGCCCGCCTCCCCTCTCGTTCAGGCCTCGGTGGAATGTTGAGTGGTGGTACAGAGGTATTATGGAGGTCAGGGCTTGGCTGGTTACTGCGTTTTTTTAGGTTCAGTTAGAAGTGCGTTAGAATCAGGTCGTGTGACCAGATTGCATATTATAGCATGGAAGGTAAGTATAACTTGTAAATATCCCTGCTACGCTTAGCGGGGTAAATATATATATATACATATATATACATATATATATATATATATATATATATCTATATATAAATATATATATATAAAATATATATATATATATATATATATATATATATATTTATACACACATATATATATATATATATATATATATATATCTATATATAAATATATATATATAAATATATATATATATATATATATATATATATATTTATACAATAATATATATATATATATATTTTATACACACATATATATATATATATATATATATATATATATATATATATATATATATATATATATATATATATATATATATATATATATATATATATCAAATAAAGGCTAGAATAAACCTAGAAATAACTTGGCGGGAAAAAACCTAGAAACAATAGGGCGGAATAAAACCTGAAATAAGTCATTGCTGAATGTGACAGGCAATTC
>JAIGNY010002880.1:0-12350 GCA_020152595.1 Chiridota heheva
TCATGCATACACTTAGACACACACGCTGCTTCACTGTTATTAAAACATGCATATACATTTGCATATACCTCCATTTATATATACTTTGACGCACATATGAATATACTCTATACATCTCTCAGTCAAGGCAATGATATATCTCAAACCTCCTCTCGTATGAGTCCCATCTATAAAAGTTATGATGAGTTTAACCCTTACTCTACCACACTGCGATATCATTGCCGCTTTCAAACCACCTTTTTCTAAAAATAAAATTGGGATTACCAACTGATTAAAGTCCTACACAGTAAAAATGCTGTGTAAAACATTGCTGCTTAATATATGGTTGTTCAAAATTACACACAGTGCTGTACAATAGATGCACTTTAGAAGGAGTCCCACAGTTCACGTTCCTATTTATCCAATCCTGTTTTCGTCATGGTCATCCAAATAGTGCTATTCACCCTGAAGGCAATTTCTGTCCTCGCGCACAGTGGGATATCAAGTTTCAGTTCACAATGAGCGTTCGTTGTAAACAATACTTTGTACTTTTCCGGTACGCAATTGGGCTGCATCGTGCACACAACAGTGAAAATAGTGACTTTCACAAGCAGTAACGAGGAAACTTTTGATTCGGATTTAAATGATTTCGACGATTTCATTATCAAAAATGAAAATCTTTGTGATGAGGAATCGAGTGGAGAGATGAATGAACTTGATTCAAATTGTATTTGTGGCTTGCCGGTCATGGAATCCGTTATTATTTGTTGTAATGAAGGATGCTGTAACGTTATTATCGTCGTTTGTGTGTTGGCCTATCTGACAACAACGACATCGAAAACTGGATTTGTAATTTTTCTTTGGAGGCGTTTGAAGAAATAGGTATGCCACTAGGTTCATATTGAATAATTTCATGTCAAAAAATTCTGCTGGTAAAATGATTTCAAAACATTTAATTTACAATTTGATTTGTGGTGGGCAAAAATTGTCAGGCCTACTGTTGTAGTGTTTATATTAAATTATAGGCCCTAGGCCTACTGTAACTTAGTCTATTAGAGTAAGTCAGGCCTAAACTTAGGTTAGTGCATGAAAGTTGTCCCTAGCGAGGCTGTTGAAAAACATGTTGAAGACAAATTATGTCCCATCGGCTTCGTTACTGTTGCCCCATTTTCAAATGTTGATAACATACATCGCAAATAGTCAGTGTACGGTCGAAATCCACAAGGCGCATAATGTCGCGTCTCTCTCCCAAAATATCTGACCGATACCGACGGCGCATGGAGCCGTTCCACCCCGCAATCGAAAGAAAAGAATCTCTTCTGTTAGAATATTGCATCGGACGGTTAGGTTCAACGGTCAGAATCGGCAAGAAAAACGACAAAGTTTGCCAAGTTCGGCATACATCGTTGATAGGCAGTTTACGGTCGAAAGCCACAAGGCGCATAATGTCGCGTCTCTCTCCCAAAATATCTGACCGACGCCGACTACGCATGGAGCCGTTCCATCCGGCAATCAAAAGTAAAGAATCTCTTCTATTAGAATATTGCATCGGACGGTTAGGTTCAACGGTCAGAATCGGCGAGAAAAACGACAAAGTTCGCCAAGTTCGGCATACATCGCAAATAGTCAGTGTACAGTCGAAAGCCACAAGGCGCATAATGTCGCGTCTCTCTCGCAAAATATCTGACCGATGCCACTGCACATGCTAAAACTGAAAAATATCAATTTTGGGCACTTACCCCAAACCTAAGTACCCAGCCGCGGATTCGTTTTGGCCATCTTTAATTCGTGGAATTCTCATGAAAAAGTCGCTAAAACTTAAAAATACCAACTTTGGCCCCTTACCCCAAGCCAAGTACCCAGCCGCGGATTCGTTTTGGGCCACTTTATTTGAGGAATTCTCATGAAAATACCTCTAAAATTGTAAAATACCAATTTCGGGCCTATAACCCTCACTTAAGTACCTAGGATTCGTTTTGGGCCATCTTTAAATCGTGGAATTCTCAGGAAAAGGTCTCTAAAACTAAAAATATCTATTTTGGGCCCTTAACCCCAAACTTAAGTACCCAGCCGCGGATTCGTTTTGGGCCATCTTTATATCGTAGAATTCTCATGAAAATGTCTGTAAAACTGAAAAATATCAATTTTGGGCACTAACCCCAAACCTAGGTACCCAGCCGCCGATTCGTTTTGGCCCATCTTTAAATCGTGGAATTCTCATGAAAATGTCTCCAAAACTGAAAAATATCAATTTTGGGCCCTTACCCCAAACTTAAGTACCCAGCCGCAAAAACTAGAAACATTGTGCTTGTTTTTTGATGGCGCTATTTTATTTTAACTGTGTTTAGACCAGAGAGGAATAGCGCCCTGTGCATATAGTTTCTCTTTTAGTAAAGTGAAAGTGCGCCATCATCTCTGGAGACGAGTCCGCGGCTCACTAGGTAGCACATACCTAATTATTTTTGTCATTGAATCCTATGTTGAAGGTCCCATGTTGGGGGCCATTTTTGTGACACAAAGGTACCGTTTCTGGGAAAAAAGTTATTTTTTTTCTCGAAAATATAGTTTAATATCTTTCGAATGATGGTCTTTTTTAGGGGGGTCACCAGAGGTTTTGGCCATTTTTTGGCCCGGGCAGTGTTACGGTCGAAAGCCACAAGGCGCATAATGTCGCGTCTCTCTCGCAAAATATCTGATTGATGCCGACCGCGCATGGAGCCGTTCCACCCCGCAATAGAAAGAAAAGAATTTCTTCTGTTAGAATATTGCATCAGACGGGTAGGTTCAACGGTCAAAATCGGCAAGAAAAACGACAAAGTTCACCAAGTTCGGCATACATCGCAAATAGTCAGTGTTACGGTCGAAAGCCACAAGGCGCATAATGTCGCGTCTCTCTCGCAAAATATCTGACCGATGCTAACCGCGCATGGAGCCGTTCCATCCAGCAATCGAAAGAAAAGAATCTCTTCTGTAAGAATATTACATTGGACGGTTAGATTCAACGGTCAGAATCGGCGAGAAAAACGACAAAGTTCGGCATACATCGCAAATAGTCAGTGTACGGTCGAAAGCCACAAGGCGCATAATGTCGCGTCTCTCTCCCAAAATATCTGACCGACGCCGACTACGCAGGGAGCCGTTCCATCCGGCAATCAAAAGAAAAGAATCTCTTCTATTAGAATATTGCATCGGACGGTTAGGTTCAACGGTCAGAATCGGCGAGAAAAACGACAAAGTTCGCCAAGTTCTGTGTTTTCCGGGGATCTATAGATCAGTCAATTTTCAAAAATTTCGCGCTTCGCGCCAACTAAAGGTGGCACTCCGCTTACATTGTCATTTCAACTAAAACCCTAGGCATGCCCAAATAACCTTGCATAAAGAAGTATGATTTCATAACGCCTTGGAAGTGTGTTTTTTGGGGATCTATAGTTCAGTCGATTTTCATCACAGCATGCACACCAAAAAAAATGGGTTTCAGCAACGTACGTACAGTACATGCGCATGCTGACGTATCAAGTGCTATTATTGGTCGTACTTGTCACTAACACCTCGCTTGATTTTTGAAGAGGTAAAAGTTAATTGTACTTGGAAAGTTTAAGAGCCTAAAATAATATTTAAGACCTTAAATTGTTATGTTATTTTTTAAAAGCATAAAGTTTTAGGCATTTTAGGGGCCTGAAATTGGACTAAAATTGTGGTTAATTAAAAAAAAAGGCGCAGTCGACCGGGAAAGAGATGGCTTGACCGGAATATCAAAACCCCATCAGAGGGCAGCTTGCCCCCTGCCCTTGCTTCCTACGCCAATAGACGCTGATGAAGGAATTGCCCCAACTTGTTCAGTTCCCCAGCCCCCTCTCCAGTTTCCCCTACAAAAAATAGAACAAGTTTTACATACAAATTTGGGAAGATTAGAAAATGAAACTCTTCGCAATTCAGTAAAAAATGTACAAAAATGTTGAAAACTTTAAGAAAATGTTCAGAAATTTGTATATAATTTTCGGAAATTTGAGTACAATTTTCGGAAAATTTGCATTTTGAAGGCAATCATTAACCTAAAAAACGTTCTGGCTATTGATTCAGTTGTACAAATTGATAATTTAGGTGCCAAAAATTTCCAACAGAGGCTTCCGAGACTTTGTGGGAAGGGGGGGGGGGGGGGGGGGACGGGCGGTCGCCCCCCTGCCCCCTTCCCTCCAGCTACGCCACTGAACCATCGTGACACTATCTAAGCGGAGCACCACCATCGGTTGGCGCGTAGCGTACCACGAAAACTTTTGCCAAAATGCCTCCCAGATTGCCGGAAATGGCGCTTCCCAGGCCTTGTAAGTTGCATCTAAATATTCTTTTTATTTTGAGATCTCATGTTTTAGAAATTTGAATGCCCAGTTATACCCAAAATGATTCAAAACTGATTCGGGCAAATTAATCTTGTGTAAACGTTGCTCGAATTTATACAATTTCAGAAAAGAATTCAGATTATTCACACAAAAAGAATAAATATAATTTTTCATTTGTTAGATTGTGCTGTTTTTACACACTTTTGCTGAGAGAATTGCCTGAATTTTGATACACATTTTGCCGGAATTCTTGGTTTTCAAAAAATTTTGGGGGCAGATTCCCCCCCCCCCCTACGCCTCGTACGCCTATGCTCGTACACCTATGGCTGTGATACAGTTAACTACAGTGCATTTGTTTTCATTGTTAGCAAAAATTCCCGCCATTTGATGTCTTGCACCTGTTTCCATTGTTGGCAAAGTATTGAATAGTTAAATACAATAAAAGCATTTCCTGTCTTCTCATGCACAGGTTTCGTGGAAACTTTCAGCCAGAAGACTTGAACTAATGAGGATTAATTAATACACTCTGTGGCTTCACTTCAGAAAGTGGATTTGTGTGATTTCAACATGGCATATAACTGCCCTAATTATGATGCCATCCTTATCTCAATTCTTGGGGCATATTTTGTTTTAGAATTGGTGTGCCTTGTCTTTATGGTGTATTCAATTTTCAAAGACGGTTGTTTGTGTGAAAATTCAATTTGTTATGTGTTCATAGGAATACTTCTTGTAACTGCAACCATTGGAACAGGCTACCTTTGCCAGGCCAAAAATTTAGGTGGGTGCTTGCTTTACTTGATTTGCTTTATTACAGTATGATTAGGTAAAATCTAAAACTTAAATTTTCTATCCTGTAGATACAGACATGTAGGTTCAAAAAGAGAACACAGTTACATTGTAAATTTACAAAGAAGTAAATTATATTTGATATATATCTTCAAGGACTTGAATGAAATGTGTGAATGAATTTCTGATCCTGAAATATTACCATTTACTAATTATTGTCTTTGTATACAGAAGTGTGTATATGAGAACATGGCAGGACTAGATCAGCTCCTTACCTAGAAAAATAAGGAATGCTCATACAAACAAAAACTTGTATGGAACTCTGAGAACTACTTTACAAATTCTGAAATGTTGCATAGTTACAATAAATGGTTTAATTACATCTTATACAAATTTTAATGTATTTTATGACATCTCTCAACTTTCGGCATACATCGCAAATAGTCAGTGTACGGTCGAAAGCCACAAGGCGCATAATGTCGCGTCTCTCTCGCAAAATATCTGACCAGTGCTGACCGCGCATGGAGCGGTTCTACCCGGCAATCGAAAGAAAATAATCTCTTCTGTTAGAATATCGCATCTTTGGTTTAGGTTCAACTATCAGACTCTGCGAGAAAAACGACAAAGTTCGGCATACATCGTAGATAGTCCGTGTACGGTCGAAAGCCACATGGCGTCTTTCTCGCAAAATATCTGACCGATGCCGACGGCGCATGGAACGGTTCCACCCGGTAATTAAAAGAAAATAATCTCTTCTGTTAGAATATTGCATCTTTGGTTTAGGTTCAACGGTCAGACTCGGCGAGAAAAACGACAAAGGTTGCCAAGTTCGGCATACATCATTGATAGGCAGTTCACGGTCGAAAGCCACAAGGCGCATAATGTCGCGTCTCTCTGGCAAAATATCTGACCGACGCCGACTACGCATGGAGCCGTTCCATCCGGCAATCGAAAGAAAAGAATCTCTTCTATTAGAATATTGCATCGGACGGTTAGGTTCAACGGTCAGAATCGGCGAGAAAAACGACAAAGTTCGCCAAGTTCGGCATACATCGCAAATAGTCAGTGTACGGTCGAAAGCCACAAGGCGCATAATGTCGCGTCTTTCTCGCAAAATATCTGACCGATGCCAACCGCGCATGGAGCCGTTCCACCCCGCTATCTAAAGAAAAGAATCTATTCTGTTAGAATATTGCATCCATTGGTTATGTTCAACGGTCAGAATTGGCGAGAAAAACGACAAAGTTCGCCAAGTTCTGTGTTTTTCGGGGATCTATAGATCAGTCAATTTTCAAAAATTAGGTGGCGCTCAGCTTACATTGTCATTCCAATTAAAACCCTAGACATGCCCAAATAACCTTGCATAAAGAAGTATGATTTCATAACGCCTTGGAAGTGTGTTTTCCGGGAATATAGATCAGTCGATTTTCAAAAATTTCACGCTTCGCGCCAACCAAAGGTGGCGCTCCGCTTACAGTGTCACTCCAATTAAAACCCTAGGCATGCCTAAATAACCTTGCATAAAGAGGTCATTGAGGACTTATGAGGAAGTGATTGGTAGCAAAATACCCCACCCCCCCCCACCCAACCCGATGCCCATACGATCTTCAAGTATTTCATAAAAAGGCCTTGGAAGTGTGTTTTCCTGGGATCTAGATCAGCCCATTTTCAAAAATTTCTCGCTTCGCGCCAACCGAAGGTGGCGCTCAGCTTACACTGGTGTCATTCCTTTTGAAACCCTAAACTTGCATAAAGATGTCATTGAGAAGGTGTTTGGTAAGAATTCCCCCTTCTCGCCGCATCCGCCTGTTTCATGTACTTCAGCAAAAAGTTTAAGTGCCCTTTTGGAAAGATACCCCCAATGAAATTATGGTTGCGCCGGCCCTGAATAGAAGAGATTCTCTTCTTCTGAAAACATTCTTTATTCTTAAAACATTATAGTCCGGGAGTTAACAAGGTTTAAATCACATCTCGAGTACAAAAGGTTTGAATACATGAATGAACTGAGGGTGGTTTGGGACCATCAAAACGGGCTTTCTTAAGTTCTGAAAATGGTGCGTCTAATGGTGCGGGGTGCGTGAAAGACCCCAAAAATTTCCTTTAAATTACATTTATGAGTACATCCACCAAAATAGTGCATAAAGGTCAATTCCCTACCGCTGATTTCAGATCCGACTTTCTTAAGTGCACAAAGTGGTGCAAAAGGCACTTAAGAGCGCCCTCAAGCAGGCGTGGTTTCACATTTAAATCACATATTGAGTACTTCGATGAAACTTTGCATGCAGATTCTATGCATACCCCTGATAACGGATCAACATTTCTTAAATTGTGAAATTGGTGCAGTGCGTTTAAGAGCGCCCTAAAGAGGGCGCTGTAATTGGCACATGTAAAACACATATTGAGTACATCGCTGAAACTTCGCACGCACATTTTATGCATATCCCTGATAACAGATCAACATTTCTTAAATGGTGAAATTGGTGCAAAGTGCGTTAAGAAGGTCGCAAAGAGGGCGCTGTTATTGGCAACATTTCTTCCACATAGATGCACACATTTACATTAAATATTTATCCACAGTAGATGTACACCTTTACCTTAAATAGTCATCCTCATCGGATATATATTCATTAGAAAGGATGGCGCTATACTGCAATATTCAAGAAAGAAATATTGAGATGATATTTAACAATCGACAAGGACATAAATCACTCAATAGTAGATGAATAATTTCTTTCCGAATTCAATCATTTTTAACCGATTTTCTTGCATTAACACTTGCAGAAAATAAGGGAAAAGGAAAGACGGACAAAATTATTTTATATACTTTATCTATTATCTATTTTATACACTTTATTATTGTACAAATTACAAGTTATCAATAAGTTACCAATAAGTTAGTACACTACAAACTACATAAGTACTATTATGATCAATTCATTGATTATTCTTATTATTTAATCTGAATTCTGTCAAATTAACCAGAAAGCCATGCGGCTTAGTGATTCCTTGACTGAAAAGTGTGTTTGAAAGATGAATTTCACCCAAAATACCTTGGACCTGGACAAAAAACAATAGGGTTCCTGCAGTAGCGTAACGCGGAGTCACGGGGCCCCCGGCTTAATCAGGGCCCGGGGCCCCTGTAGGTGAAGCGAACATTTGGTGTGTAACATGAATGAGGAACAGAGAGGATTGTGGTCACCGGGTGGCCTGAATTTATTGAAAAAAAAGGTGGAGATGCAGTGGGGGTGTGATGGCTAATGACCACATTATAAGCAAAACATGACATTAAATTTTAGCTCCTTCTGAGCAAGTACCGACCATAACTCGTTTCAATCTCTATTGCTGCGTTTTTAGTCGACTATCCCGTTCCTACTTTTTTGGACTACAGTAGTTGGGGTTTAGTGAAGTTCGTGTTGTGAACGAGTGTGAAACATAGTGAGAACGTACTGAACTGTTTTTGATCGTGTTAAAAACTATCTGCAGTGCAATCTCTACCTAGAAATAAAAGTTGCCACGATTTTTACAAATTTCTCCGTTTTTCATCCCGATCTGATCGAGTTGAAGTGATTCCTTCACTTTGGCCCCTTACCCCAAAGCTAAGTACCCAGCCGCGGATTCGTTTTGGGCCATCTTTATTTCGCGGAATTCTCATGAAAATGTCTCTAAAACTGAAAAATATCAATTACGGTCATATATATACTAGGGAAATTTACCCCCTCCCGATGTATACCGCCCCGCCGCCATTCCATCACTTGAAAGCATACCGGGCACTAAAATGTTATTTACGTCTTATATTTAAGAGGGCGATATTAAATAATACACATTGTTAACAGGCCTCAACCATGGATAAAATTTCATTTCATTTTATTATTGAATCAATGTTTTTTTCCTTCCTTTTTATATTGTTTTTCAATGCTCCATATCCAACATTTGGAGCATGATGATGTACTATGGGATACACGTTTTAAATTGAAATATTATCCCCAATCATAATACATCATGAAAAGGCAATACCATAATTCTCAGGCAGTCAAAAGTAGTACAGAAACATAAAGAAATACATAAGCTTTTTTGGTGTTATTTCTCGATAATACGTCACGCCGTGTGCAAAATTTGGAGACTTGAATTTTTTGAAAACTTTGATCAGTGATAACTCAAAAACTATAACTCGTATTGGTGTGATTTAAAGACTGTTCTGCTTAAAATTTTCAGCTCTACAGACTGAAACGCTGCTTGTCCACATACCTTTCAATGTTTTTTGTCGTTAGGCTTTTATCGTTTTTGATGACTACAGTAATAATTCGAGATCAATTACCAAAAGCCTCCAAACGCTTAAAAACAAATAAACAAAACAATGTAAAACGCAAATTGACTAAGAGTGATATTCACCAATCACCAATTTTTAAATGTTTTCGCCATATATAATTAACAAAGTTCTAGTTTTTATTTGCTAGCTGTTTTTACGTGGCAGGAGTAGTTGGTCATTGCTTTCTTTTACCTCTTATATCCAAAGTATATAAATATATACATATATACAGAGAAATTATATATATAACGTTTTGAAAGTTGGCAGGGGGAGTGGGAGGCAGCCGAACTCTGAGGCGCAAGTTCCAGGTCGCGGGTCCCGGAAGGGGAGGGGGGGTACTTCCAATGATTCTGTGGGTGTTAAACATGACCCCCCCCCCAATCACGCACCGGTCAAATTTGTGCATATACAAAATATTATTAGTGTAACACCCCCAATAAATAAATAAAAAGCGAAGTTCCACCATTGGTTGGCGCGAAGCTATACAAAATTTTGAAAATTTAAACCCCAGATCAATCTAAAATGGCTCTTAAAAAATATTATTACTGTATATAGTAGCTTTCGACCGCTGGGGTATACCATCCTGTGGGGACCTATTCGCATCGGTATATGGTATAACCAGAGTTGACATTCCCTTTAGCCAATCAAATCCATTGATGTATTGTCAACAAAGCTGATGCTGCATATAAAAGTTGATTTGTTATATTTCAGACAGGTCAATTATGACGTCACATGACTCCGTCTTGACTTTTTGCATGCACGTTACGTACGTACGCGTTGCATTGCGCGGCAAATATCAGTCAAGGCAATCACATCACACCTGTCACTTCTACTCCTATGTAGTTACTCGTCAAAGCCTGTTCAGCATCTGGACGAGGGACCGACGGCTATAACGTCCCCTCCAAAGGACAGAGCGCCATTCGACCATCTTTCAACGGCCGAATGAGGAGCAGGAGCTGCAGACGACACACTACCTGATGTTCGGCGTGTTTGTCCACATCTTAGTACACAAAAAGAGGACTGTCTGGGCATCATATCCAGGATTTGGGGGGCTGTGGCCCGCCAAGGTAGGTGTTAGGAAGGGCATTGTATATATTTATGTTTGTGTTTCTCTCTTTTCTTGTTGTTGGCTGCCTACAAAGGTCTGGAGTATGCTGGCTCTGCGCACAGCGCTAGGTAACCCTTACCACCAGTTCCGCAAAATATGACATTGTTATCGTCACTGGAGTGTCAGCCTACAATCCCTGCCAAAACAATTGAAACAAATAAGCAAAATCTGCGACAAGTTTCAAGATCAAAATCTCAACATAAAGCCGCCCCTCTCCCCCTTTCAATGTTGCGCCTTATCGCGGCTTCAAAATTTGAGCCAACATTGAAAGGGGGAGCGGGGTTTGTTTCATTTACTTTTGGCGGGGATTGTAGTTACGTAAAGTTCGCAGTTCCACATATTTAAAGCATTGGTATATTTTTCTTTATCAGAAACAAATTTGTAAAGTTTTATCCTTTTTTGGATAGAAAGGAATATGTTTTAAACCTTATTTTCACTTTTGCAGCCAATGAAAATAATTTATTGTGACCAAAATTGGCTTGAAAATATTGCTCATGAAATGGGATTTTGGTACATAGCAGCTCTGCGAAAAATAACATTTTTTTTGTGGTTTTTCCTATTTCCAGGGTATGTGGTCTACTTCTCGCAAACTTTTTCCTCAATGATGACAAATACTATGTTGTAAATATACAAATAAAGTAAAAATTTTGTTTTGACCAGCCAAAACCAAAAATAATTATGCAGGCATTTGTTTATTTTGAGAATACGTGGAACTGCAACCCTTTTTAGTCATGTAGAACTTACAATAACAATTGAAGGAAAAAAACATTTAAAAAAATAGATTCGACTACTTTTTTTACTGTTTGAATAATTTTGATTAGTTGCTTAATGCTTATTATATTTATTAATGTAGTGATTTCCAAGTTTGAAACTTCTTTAAGTTTTACGCTATATGTTAATGTAAGGTAAATTAACTACTCAATTTTGAGAAAACTTTGTTTTGGAACTTATGAGGGCACAAAATTGTTTGGAAGTTTTTTCTAATTTTTGCCAACAAGAAAGTTCAGGGAAATATGAAAAATTGTGACATGATTTTAGGTGTAAGTTAATTTTTGGATATTTTTATTTTCAACTTGCTTCTACTTTCAGATAGTTGAAATTGTTGGGGACAATGTGTTTGTCACCTTCTACAAGGATTCTGGCGAAACCGGACTAATGGCAGAACTGATATCTGTTACGAAGGTTGTGGACTTCAACCTAAAGATTAGGCCTCCTAAGAAATTGAAGGCCAGGTGGTACGCCGCCAGGCGGAATGCAGACTAAGTAATGCCCTAGTCTAAACATTCAATCTTTTCAGGCATTTTTCACTGTATGGTAAACAGTCATCCGGGGTAAAAAAAAACAATTTCCCTAAACTTTAATATAAAAACACAAATGGGTGGATTTGTTGCAATTTTTTTTTTTGTCAAATGCCCATTGAGAACCTCTTCCGAAATAACTATAGCATGACCATATATCATGAAGAATAATTATGGAATTTAAAAAAAAACACCTGTTTGTTTTTTTTACCCCAAAATTATCTGGCTTCGGGGTAAAAAAAATATTGCCAGGGTAAAAAAAAAACATCTATGAAAAAGTTGTTTCACAAAACAGATAAATAAAACCTAGAAGCCAAAAGTTGTTGGTTGTTTTAAACATACATTTTCAGCATGATTTATAAACTAATTTTAATCAGATATTATCAAGCACAATAGATACTTGATACACATTGACGGCGTAACTTTTATCATTGTCCAGACATTACGGCAAAATGCTACATGTATACTGAATCATTTATTGAGTACATACTGTAAATTTGTGTGTGTAATTACTTAAAGGAAACATTATGAAATTA
>JAIGNY010002881.1:0-31847 GCA_020152595.1 Chiridota heheva
TTTTCCCCAAAAAATTGTTGTGAAGGACCAATATGGTTATGCCCCTCTAAAAAATGAAGCCAGATATAAAGCCTATATAGTTGGCTACACTATACTGTCTGAGTTCGTTTCGTCCCCTCCCAATATTGAGAGAAATCGCCGCCCCTGTCAAAAGCGGCACTCCTGGGGGACGGAGACATTTTCCGCATTACCTCATTGTTTAGATGAATTTGAAAAAGATAAATAACAGATTCCGAAATTTCAAAAGAGCTGATTATAATGGAATGAGAAGTAATGTTCAAAGCATTGAATAATGGAATGAGAAGTAATATTCAAAGCATTGAATGGAATTAATATTTTGAAGGTCTGAATACCATTGACATGTGGAAGCAGTTCAAAAATATGAAGGCATCTCATGCATGAAGTCTGGCAGAGAAAAAGAGGTAAAAAGCCCATTTGAATGGACAAGAGAGCTTTTTAAGCTGGAAAGAGAAAGCACAAGAAGTGGAAACTGTTTACAGAATTAAAAACAAAGGAAGCTGAGGTGATACATGAAAGAAAAAAAAACACTCAATGAGATCAAAGGAGCAATTTGAAAGGAACTTAATGATTAGATCAAAGATGATACACAAACATTTTACTCCTTGGTACGTTCGAAGTGTAATACTAAAGATACTGTGGGACCTCTTCATATCCTGAAGGTGATGTAATATATCATAATCAAACTGGGCAAGCATATTGAACAGCTACTTTTCATCAGGTTTTTACATGTGAAACCGTTAAATTTCTAACAGCGTCAAAGCAGGTTTTTGTAGGAAGAGGGGAGAACAGACTGGCGTGAAACTATTAATTACTCACGATGATGTCTTAGATCAACTCCAGGTCTACAAGGCTCCAGAGTCGGATGATGCGTACAATGACATTCTGAAGTCAATAGCCCTTGATATTTGTAATCTTCTTGTCAAGATTATAAGATTATTAACAAATCCTTGCAAGAATGTATTGGTCCTGATGATTGGCGTGAAGCAAATGTAACACCAATATAAATATAACAAAGTATGAATTAAAGTATGAACCATGTAATTATCGTCCTGTAAGCCTGAAGTCTTGGAGAGGCTCGGAGAGGATGCACTTGTCAAACACTTGGATGACCACCAGTTATTAATGGATTCTGAACATGGATTTATGAAAAGCCGTTCAACGCTCACCGATTTGTTGACTTTCTCTGAATAAAGAACAAACGAAGTTGACAAAGGATATCCAGTGATACAGTCGGGAATCTGACCTCGCAAATTCTCGAATTTTCAACAATTATTGCGCAATCGAAAATTTGAATTTAGAACCTTCGTGACCTAAAGACAGACTTAAAAATTGATCGCTAATTTCCGAAACTTCCTTTTCAAAATAAACCTCGCATTTAAGACAGAATATAGGTTAAGGTTTCATTGTAAACCTGATCGAAACATATTTATATCAGTTTGCCGTAGTAACGAATAATTCTTTTCGTTACGGCGATAGTCCATACAATTTCCTTGAGCAATGTGTTCTTCCGGTAGACAAAAATCAGGTCAAAATCGTATTTCACATTTGTGAAAGTAAATGAGTTTTTCCACACTTGATATTTCTACATATATAAACAAATTAACAAGGAATCTGCAATATGATATTTACTAATACGACCTGTACCAGATGTTTTATTTCCAATTTTACGGCGAACGGCGGCCATTTCGTTTAGGGTCAGCCTGTAGGTCAAAACGTCACAGAAAAATGAATATGCATGAGAAAGATGACGTAGTACAGCCAAATATGGTACAAGTGCTGAATTTGCATATCTTCCTTCATAGTCTCACTACAATGTAAAATTATGGATTTGCTAGGGGAAGTCGATGAGCATGGCCTATTTTGAACAAAATGCGGACATTAAATTACAAGTACATAAATTAAATCATTTCATTAATTAGTTTAATGATGAAAGTTGAGAAAAAATCATTGGGGTATAGTCAGCATTTGAAAAAAAGTCAAGAGGGAACAAAATTAATTAAGAAGGATGGGGGTAAAGCAACCATTGTGGATGCACCTATGCACTCAATGTCAGCCTGACCAGAACAAGGTCATGGACTGCCCACTTTTATTGAAAAATGAACTAATATAAAATATGAATAACCACACTTACCACTTCTTGACATTAGCAGGGGTGGGGCCAGGCGGGGTATATCTCCCCAAGGCCGCCGAGAGGGGGTTACAAATGTACTGGGGCCCGGAGCAATTTGGGGGGCCCGATAAAATATAACGGTAAAATCCAATATAAAGGGATCGGTTACACTCATTTTCCACTGTCTACCGACTGTGGTGTGACAGTTATCATACACGTCTACAGACCACGAGGCCCTGGGTTCAAGCCTGGGTTGGATAGACACGCCAGTGCGCCACAACTGGGTTATCAAGGCCGTGGACATTGACTTAGTTGTCGATGTTATGTCTGTCGGCACGTACCTGTGTTCTCATCCGGTCGAGTAAGCGTTTCGTAAAAGCATTGTTACTATCATAACCAAATACGCAGGCGACAACCCCGTCATTGTAATTGTGTGTTCACTGGTCGTTGTCGGCGACTCATTTTCCCCTGGGCCCAGCCCCGAGTCAGCAATCCTCTCGGCAGTCCTGATCCCCCCACTCTAGGGACCTGTAGCCCACCCGTCGGAAATTTTTTGGGGCATTGTCGGGAACAGGTCTAAATGTTTTAGTACATAGGTGAAAAATTAGTATACTTAGACCCCGTCAACCAAATCCTGGCACCACCCCTGCATTAAAGGAATATTCCACTCAAATTTCATGTTTACATAAGTGATAGACAAAAGAGGAAGCAGATTGGTAAAAACCCCATGTATTTAGCTTGTTCAAATATTACTGCACAAAATCCAATTCTTGAACTTGTAGAAGTGCCTCACACACATCACTTCCACTCAAATGGCAATCAAATGTGGATTTCTCTTATTGAAATTTGACTCTATATTTCGCACAATTATATGTTCAAATGTTAAATGGAAATAATATTTTGATAATTCCTTAAAAATCTTCAGAAAATTTTCTCAGATCATATAAAAACTAGGACCTCAAAATTCAAATAAATAAATAAGGTTTTTAACAACTTCTGGGGTTAGTTGTAAGAGTGGCTTAAATTTCATAGAACAGTCACTTTTCGATGTGCAAGAAAAATAGTTTGTGTGTCCTTACTTCTTGTAGGAACTATTATGGACATGATGGGGTTTTCACTAAAAAAATTATTGTCCTCCATCAAATATATAAAGATGAAATTTTACTGAATATTCCTTTAATAACATCAACGATGATGAATGTTTAAAGTCAAGGGGTTTATGTTCACTTGGGATGGGAGTATACTCCATAATCATCTTTTTGATGGTACCACTCAAAGACTAAGGAAGCCATAAGTTAATTTCATCAGTGACATTAGCCAACGCTTTTTCCCGGTTCAAATGATGCAAGTGGATAGGAGCCAATGGTGGGCTGTAGGATGGTACATTCAACCATCACAGATTCACTCATCCATTATTACAGTTTGGGTGGAGCAGAGACAACCAAGATAAGGTGGCATGCCCAGGACCCATCAAAAATGCTCTGCTGGGAATGGAATCCAGGAACCCTACTCCTTAACCACTGTATTCTCTACCATCATATGCAGGTGTTAACAGAAAATTTGCACTGCCATCTTCATCTTTGGTCAATATCAAATAATTGGGCGACCCTGCAAGTCTATTGTTTCTGCAGCATCTGCACTGACTAAGTGATGATTATTCTGAATCTGATTCATACAAACAAATTGAGCTTCATAACAAGGAAGTATGCAAAGTAACAGACAAAAAAGAACAAACACAATTTTTTTCCTTTCAAAATTTTCTTCACTTAAACATTGAATTCAATATGTACATAAAACATTTGCTTGTTTCAAATGAACTAAAATCATATTTTTAAACAACTGCACTTAAATATATGCATTTAAACAAACTTATATATGTACAGCCTCATACCTTCCTGGTGGATACAGGAAGATTTGCTTAGAACATAAAAATATAAACATACATCTTAATAAGAATCTATCAAGGAAAGATACAACACAATTACAGGAAACTATACTAACTAATATATACACAAAAATAGGTGCATGATGGAATCTTCTACCTCTTTTACAACATTTATATTGAATACATTTATCAATATACATGTATGAACTGTGCCCATACAACCCTGGGCCTTCCTAAATATTAACATCCAACATTGATCATGTTAAAATTCTTATAAAGGTGTGACTCTCTCAAGGAAGATTTAAATACAAATAAAAAAAATTGTATAAATACCCACAGGTAACTTATTTCAAAAGTTTACTACTTGGTACAAACAATGTGAATATTAGCAAAATTAAATATAGTGAAAGACAACCGTCATATTTTCAAGTATGGCAAACAAAAGCATATGCTTCTTCTCCACACATAACTCTATGCCTGGTTTGAAATGCATCCCAGATTTGAAATACATCCCTGATTTGAAACACATCCCTGATTTGATAACATTATTGAATTTCAGCAAGGTGACATTGAATACAAAGCTTATAGCCTTTAATCAAACAACATTCTTGGGTTGCGAGTATGCTACAAAACTTAATATTTTATACACAAATTAAAAGTTAACATGTAAGTTTATATACATGTACTTGATGGATAACAATACACAATAGAAACTCAAAATATTTACAAATAAATGTATACACATTTGTTAACAGCTCTATCCTTCATGAATGATAAAAACATAAGATCAAACTCTCATGTAATTTTGCACACATCTATGTGCAAGATACTCCTTTGACATCAAAAAGGATGATCAAATCATTGTGATTGCATAGTTCTTGGAATGTTTGTTTGTTTGTATATTCAGAAATATTTGGAATATTTAGGAAAAGAAATATCTTCAAAGACCTTTCAATAACAATGCGATGAATATATATTGATCAGCATACTAGAATACATTTTAATCAATCAATATTTAATAAATCCTTTGGCACATATGTTTAAAGTGGAATGTACCACATTTGCTACAACAGGCAATTTGAAGCATGCAAGAGAACACTTAACAATGCAATTATTTCTTGTCAAAGTATTGTCATTGTTGTAAACGTTTTCTGTTTAAAGTAATTACGTCATATATTATGTTTATTTTAATTGCACCAAACAAGAGGAAAGTTCATGGCAAAATTAAACTTCCAACACCATTTCAACCTTACAATAAAATTTCAATTAAAAATCACACACAAAAAAAATACTAAAGCATATATATATCCTCTTTCAAAATTTGACACTTACGTTCACAATAAAACACTATCTGCCATAGAAAATTGATCTACCGGTAGTCTAGTTGTAATGAAATTGAGTTGCACAGTTTGACTTACAAAATAATAATGAGAAAAATAGGCAAGCTAAAAGCGCATGCAGGCAAGCATAATTACACATGGAATGTGTAATAGAACCAGAAAACAAAAGTTTTTAGGCTCCCAATTCACTCTTTATCTTATGTGAAAAAAAAAAAAAGTTGAACAAAATAGTTATTCCAAACCATATCAACAAATACTGCATGTATTGTACAGAATATAAAACACACCATTCATGTTTTCCACACATGATGTTTATTTACTGTTACTTCAAGATTTCCATTGCAAACCCCATTCACTTGTTTATGCCAAACTCTATTGCACAATAAGCAGCATACATTTTTGTATATGTTCAATCTTTAAATGATAGTGAAGTTGCTTGTTTGTTAGTTTATATGTGATAAAAGCACTTAAACAGTCAGTATGATGTGCCCAATAAACTGTGATGCAAGATGCAGATTTAATGAGATTTAGAATAAGGATAAGTGGGTGTTATTCAAGAGTTGTAAACGAGTAACTGATTTTGTGACTGGAGTTGCTCACTCAGTTTTGTAAATTGGGACCGAATGGAGACTTGATACAAGTCTGGTATAATTAGCACATGAGTCATACATGTAATGTGAAGATCTTGCATGAAAGTGAGTCATGGCCCTCATGGGCTACCTAAAATTGGAATATAACACCAACGCTTTGGTAAATTAGGTTCATAGGGGCCAGGCATGTGCTTCCCTTGTCTGACAAGAGCATGTAATTTGCATATGCCCTCTATGTATCAAGACATGATAAAATGAAAGCTGGTTTTCAATGGACCTCCCTTTTTACATTCAATATACTTTGGGGATACAAAAGGAATGCTGAGCCAAGCTTACGTGATTGAAATGGCTCATAATACTCACCAACACATGGGAGGGGAAGAAGGAGGATGACGATGATGATGGAAAAGGAGTGAGTTTAAGAGGTATGATCCTTGATAAATAAAAGGTGCTTTAAGAGAATGGGGCTAAGGATATGATCTCATAGATTTTCATTTTTTTTATGGTAGAGTAGAAAACAGATTAAAGTGGTGAAAAAGTTTGATTTATGAGTTATGTTGGCACTTACCTACATATCACCTTTACCTGCAATCATGCATCCACAAAAATGCCATTTAAAGCAAAAACAATGTATTTAGTAAAAAGAAAGTAGCAAAGAATTTGAATGGAAATGATTATATGAATCACAGAGCTGAAATTCAAGGTGTTTTTAAAAACAATTCTCTATTTTCATATCATTATTTAAACTATTAATTTTGAATGGATTTTTTTTTTGCACCAAGCTGTTTCTGGAAGTTTTTCTACAATCTATGAAAGGAATGTTAAATATCATTTCCTTTAAAAGTGGAGTGGCTTGGGATTAAGAAGAAAGTAAAGAGTGGTAGATGTTGAGGTAGAAGCATGTTTTAGTGCTATGAAGGAGGTTCAGGATAGTGTTTGAAGAGTTCAAGTTAAATTTAGAACTCAGAAAGCATGTGATACATACAAACCTTATCCTATACAAACCAATTTGAGAGTTTTTCCATAGTGGCAGAGGCTAAAGCTGTCTTCAGAACTTCATATTTAACATACAGTGTTTGTATTTTATATTTAAATACATTTTTAGACAATTCTAAAACAAAATGGATGAGTATGTTCATACAACTTGTAAGAATTAAGAATAACAGAAAGTGTTTTTTTAATTATATAGTAGGCTTTTCACGAGACACAAGATATTCATTTTGATCTTTTGTCATGAAATCGCCTACTTATATGTTAAATATGAAGCAAGATTGACCACACCTGTATCGAGCAACCTGTGAATGAAAAGATTTATTGTATGATTAATACAGCAAATGTCTCATAAACATAAAATAGGCTAGGGCTGTCATGATATTGATTAATTACTGCTATATTTCTTTCTTAAACAAACAAAAATAAATTGTTGAAGTATCACAGCATTTGTTTTAATATTTAAATATGCTTTTTTAGAAATGAACTTTCTTATTTAAGGACGTTGTTTAAACTTTGAATGAACCAATAATTGAAAAGTGCTAGATACTTTAAGTAATTGTGTGTCCTTAACATTTTGAGTTTATGCCAGATGTTTGAGTGGACATATTTCCTATATCACCATTTGTTAAAGATTGTGATTTAAATTATTACACATATAATTATAGAAAGGACACATGCCTATCCCATGTTCACTTCAGTGGGCCCTTTAATACCCCAACTCGGATTGATTTATTCACAGTCAGAGTGATTTATTCGCAGTCGGAGTGATTTATTCGCAGTTGGGGTAATTTTTCGCAAGCCGGAGTGATATATTTGCAGTAAGAGTGATTTTATTCACAGGGCAGTCCTGCGAATAACCACACAGTATTCTTAAGCCCATACCGGAAAACATGTACTGTAGGTTATGCACTTGTCAATTGTATGACCCACCCCACTACCCCCAGACAGGGTGCATCATTGACCATTTTGCCTATGCAAACGTGGATTTGACCACCCCTCAGTCACTTCGGGGTGACTGACAAAGACTTACATATATAAATGACCCACACCACAGTCAAAAACTGACGACAATTGACGACGTGACAGTAAAAAAATGACGGACATACGATGAAAATGACGCACATACTGTCTTAGGTGTTGCCTAATGACTTACCGTGAGTGACTCACCCCTTTAGTCATTTAAGTGACTCACATCAGTGGAAAATGACTGACCATGACGCACCCAGAGTCACACATATGACTGACCAAACCTTCGCAGTGACGCACACGTGGGACAAAATTTGGAATGCAGTGACCACCTTTGACTCACCCATGCCGGGTAGTGGGGTGGGTCATACAATTGACAGTACTTTACGCCAAGATAATCGGCGTTGAGCTGCATGGGCAGTTTTAAATGCTTCAGCCTAATTGGGCTTTAAAAGTTGGCAAAAGCATTAAAGTACATTAAGCTAGAATATCTGGTGTGGCGTAAATAAAAACAATCAGAAGTTCCTGGCGAAATCTTTGGCATGAATGAGGAAACAAACTTTCCAGTATTAATGAGTAAGACTATCGGTGACTCAAGCCAGCCATGAAAATTGTGTGGTTAGGTTAGGGTATGCCCAGGTCCTAGTTCAAATTATTGTCACGGCTGCCCAGCTTCATAGTAATTATCATCATACATTTATGATAGGCCTATACAATTGTAAGCTGCATAAATAAAGAAAAAAATATAGGCCGGCCTAAATTTAAAATAATCCAATTAATGATTTTTCAGGGTTGGTCTTGACTAGTATAAGCTTCAAATTGATAGGACCTTGCCGATTATTGTTTCTGAAGTGTTTACAACTTCCATGATCGGTGCAAAATACTCTGAAGTCACAGAGGACCTACTGCAAACAGTGCACAGTAACTTGATAAGTCACTAACAAAATCTTGTAGGCCTAACAGCCTACCGTTACCATTTAACGTTAACGATAACATTAGGCTTTATTTAGGTTTTTATCTCACGTAAAATCATGGTCGAGATCAGACTTCAAGTTAAGTACTTTCTTATTCATGAAGATGGATGAATTTAATATATGTGTAATTTCAAAGCCTTTTATACACGACAAAAATATTCAATTGATCATCCGAATTATAATACGCCAAAGTTTTAAATAGAAAATTACCTGTTTGGTTTCAGCCAAATTCTTGAGCTTACAATTCCAAGTTCGGAAATCCGCCAGAAAATTGAACGACAAGCAGGCGGGGCTTCTATTTATACGTCAGTTAATACTTCCCATATATAGGAACAATTTGTTCAAATTTGAGGTTTCTTGCATAAATTTAAGAGTTCATAACCCCATTTGCAAAAATGAGTGACAGATTTTAGATCGTAAGCCATCCTCTTTACAAAGCCGGAAGTGCTTCTTAGGTCACGGCGTCCGCAAAATGAAAATTACTCATTAACGGTCTCAGGGAGAGAGCAGATTCCCGACTGTAATAGATCTTGATTACGCTAAAGCTTTTGATAAGGTGCCCCACCAAATACTTCTCTCCAAATAAGAGGCTCAGGGTATTTGGGTCAGTGAGCTTGTAGATCTCAACCTGGTGGAAGAAGGCAGAGAGTTGCTCTGAGTGGTACCTGATATTTCTAAGCTGCATATCTGGTCTGAGCCATGCAATGCTATTAAACATGTAGACTATGTAGAGGCTATGTTACAACTAAATGAATGGACAACCATTACATGCTGTGAATGAAGAAAAGGACTTTAGTGTTATTGTTTCAAGCTCATTTAAAGTAAATGCCCAGGTTATTGCAAGTGTTAAAAGAGCAAACATAATTATGGAATAATTATAACCTATATGGCTGGCTACACTACTGTCTGGGATCGTTTAGCCCCCTAATGTTGAAAAGAAATGACCACCCGTGTCATAAGCAGCAATCCTGATGGACAGGGACATTTGCCCTAATAATCTTGCTGTGGGGTACGAATATGCTTAAGTTCCCCCTAAGAAATTAACCCTGATATAATACCTATATGACTGTTTACATCACTGTTTGGGTTCGCTCCTGACCCCCCATCCTCTATATAAATTTGTTGGGGGCAATGTTATATACGAAATACCGCTCCTATATATATATATATATATATATATATATATATATATATATATATATATATATATATATATATATATATATATTTATATATATATATATATATATATATATATATATATATATATATATATATATATATATATATATATATATATATATATATATATATATATATATATATATATATATATATATATATATATATATATATATATATATATATATATATATATATATATATATATATATATATATATATATATATATATATATATATATATATATATATATATATATATATATATATATATATATATATATATATATATATATATATATATATATATATATATATATATATATATATATATATATATATATATATATATATATATATATATATATATATACATATATATATATATATATATATATATATATATATATATATATATATATATATATATATATATATATATATATATATATATATATATATATATATATATATATATATATATATATATATATATATATATATATATATATATATATATATATATATATATATATATATATATATATATATATATATATATATATATATATATATATATATATATATATATATATATATATATATATATATATATATATATATATATATATATATATATATATATATATATATATATATATATATATATATATATATATATATATATATATATATATATATATATATATATATATATATATATATATATTATTATTATATTATACCAATTTTTGTGAGGGCATGACCAGTGATCAGAATACAAAGAAAAATTTGGCTAAATTGAGATAAATCAAACATACGATACGGTGTTAAACATCAATACAACTGTTTTCGTTTTAAAAAGTACGTTGGAAAAACTGAGCTTGGTATGTGCTGTATGAAGCTACTTAAGCATTACCGCATGCTTCAATTTGAGCAAAACAAGGTTTTTATGGACCTATTCCAAGATCATTTTTGTTTACCCACTAATCTTAAATTTTAAAACATCATTGGGTCCCAGTGTCCTTTACACTTCCACCGCCTATTGTAATTATGCCCTTCACACCAGTTATGTTCAGTGGCGGCATATCTTATAATGCTGTTGTGGAGGGGGGGGGGGGGGTGCTGGATCCAGATCAAGTCCCCTCTTCCCTTTGCGTGTTTCTTTTTCATATGTGGTAACTCCTTTGTTGTCTATCATCTAATTGGTAAGCTAGAGCTTCTCCTAGGTTCGATTTCCATAGCTTGTAGGCGGGGTGCATCGAGCTAATTATTTTTTGGGGTGTTCAAGTCAAAAACCACATGTACTTTATTTTTCAAATTGTCCAAAATTTAAGCTTTTTGGTACTACATTGCCAATTAATTTTCAGTCCAATAATCAAGTGTTTTGGTCTAAACCTGAATATTTTTGGTGCAAACCGAAAGAGTTTCAGTCCAATCTTTAACGATAATTATGTTAATATACAAAAGAAAATGTTAACGTCTCTGTTATTCATTTCTGTTAATCAAACTTACAAACTGCGGGGGTACGGCATTTTATGGCTAATCCCCAACCCATCTGCCCAGGGGCTCGGCATTGGCATGGTGAGTAATATTTCACTGGGGAAAGGGCATTTTGGCGCCCCCGAAAAAAATGTTTATCAGAGTAGAACGTTCAGATCAAAATTCACATGCAGTTTAGATGTCATCGCTAAGAAAATTGCTTAAAGGCGAAGCCCTTTTAAGGGTCCACTGGGGGCGAAGCCCCGGAAGCCCTATGTTTCACGTGATTTTGATTGCTTAATATTGAGTAAAATGCAAGGTCTAAGCCTTGCGCTTCTCGTAATTTTGGGAGCAGAAAATTGTGTAAAATCAGTTGTCTATGGACGAAACCCTGGAAGCCCTCTATTTTCTCGCGATTTTGAGAGCAGAAAACTGCTCAATAGTATGTCAACCCCAAGGTTAAAATCCTGTTGGAGCCCCAAGGGGCAAAGCCCCTAAAGTCCCATGCCAATGTTGTGTCCCGACCGTGACATTGCTATATATTCGCAGCGCCCTCACTGAATATTTCGTAAAAAGTGTATACAGGCTGTGTCACGATTAAATCATTCCCGAAATAAACTCCTTATGTATTTATGTACAGTATATGTATAATTTTACAATCTATGTATGGTAAAATCAGAACATAGCTAATGTCAGGGCGCGAATCTTGCATGCTTAGTTTCTCGTAATTTGGAAACATTAGTTAAACTCCTGTCAAATTCAGGGCGTCGGAAGCATGGTGTTTTTGAGCAAAAGGTTGCTTAAAATTGTGTCAAATCTAGGGGTGCACTAAAGCCCCCAGAAGCCCTGCGCTTTTCGTGATTTGGTAGCAAAAAAATAAAAACTGCTTAAAATTTTCATGTCTATGGGCCGAGTCAAATCTATGGGGCGAAGCTCTGGTAGGCCCATGGGCAAATTCGCCGAAAGCCTGATACGTTTCTCGTGATTTTTTTTAATATGGTGTCAAGCTAGGGCATAGGGCGAAGCCTCCGGAAGGCTTGAAGCCCTTTATTTCTCGCGAATGTGATAGCAAAAAAATTGCTTATATCAAGAGTTGAAATCCTGGTACTCTTCCAGTGGCTTAGCTAGGGCCCTGGAGCGTGGGTATGGTATATATTCTTTATAGGTCACTTTATAGGGCCCGGGCTGTGGGAGGCTTCCCCCTAGTTACGCCACTGGCGAAGCCCTGAAAGCTTAGCGTTTTTTTGGCGTCATAAAATTGCTCAGAATCGTGTCAATTCCACGTTTAGGATATACATAAGATATTTATTTTGGAACGAATGTTCAAATGTCGGATTCCATTGACTACAATATGTCTTTACTTGTGGCCCAGGGATGATTTTCGTGCTTTCGATGTGAGAATGAAGCTTTGAGAGAAAACATTTGTTCTAAAATGATACAAATTGCTGAAGTTGAGAGTAAAAAATATATTCTCAGGACAATTGTTGTGCCCATGTGAGCATTCGCGCCATCTCAGAAAGCTTCACTAAGGAGGGAATAAGGGAGAGGGGGGCTCCCTCTGCATCCACGCCACTGGGGCTCGGGCCACTGTTAGGGTGGTTTTCACATGTACACAAACGGTTAATGTTTCATTTCAGTTATTTCAAACTTGAGACAAATTATAATGCAAAACAATTGGAGTTTCTAATTAGCTCGGAGTTTAGAAGGGATGGAGAGGGTCAGACCAGTCGATCCACCGTTATTGCAAGAGCATATTTTGTAGAGGAGAGTGGGGACTTGATAACTGCAGTTTAGATCGAATTCAATTAATATGCATTGGATCAATTTATAGCAAGCTTGCTATGCATCCTGAACCTGAAGGGTGGAATAAAACCAGTGGTGATGGGTAGGTTATAAGGGGGAATTTGGAGATAGGAATGGGCTAATGATTAACAGATTCAGTTGTGACTCCATCATTGTGCTTGTTAGTTTGATTGACAAAGTGGATATATCTAGCATTGGGAGGGGGAAGTAGGAAGCACCAACGGAGGGTAAGAAAAATGGTCCCCGAGAGGATTTCACCTTCCCAGTTGCATGCTTTCTTCCCAGTTGGGTGGTAAAATTGGGAAGTTATTCTTACCGCTCCTTTCTCATGGGTATGAAGATTGAGGCTTCTCTAAGCAAAATCTTCCATCTCTTTCTGTCTCTTGTTACTGAGTACAGCTTTTTCCCAGCTGTTCCATCCAAAACTGTGTTGCCCGAGGTCTTCCTTTCTTTCTTCTACCTTCTGGTGTCCAGGTGATGGATATTCTGGCATAGTTTTCTTCGTCTTTTCTTAATACATGACCCAACCATCTCCATCTTCTCTTAAATATCTCATTGCTTATCTTTACTGTACCTGTTCATTAATATAGTTCTTCATTGGTGACTTTCACTGACCATCTAATTTAAAAAAAAAAAAAAATTCTAAGGCATCTCCTTTGGAACACATCTAGTTTCTTCTCGTCAGCTTCCACATTCAGGGGACTGAGATTACATTTGATTGAAATATTTTCAATTTAGTTTTTATCCAGTATATTGATTTCCAAATCTTGTCAAGGTGTCCGAAACTTGCCTCAGCTGTGCCAGCCCTCTCCTGCGCTTTATGTCTTCATCAGTGCCTCCTTCTTTGGGCAGTGTTGCACCAAGATAAACAAAGCTATCAACATAAGTTCAAGATTTTGCAACTTAAATTGTTAAGTTATTAGTCACACATAAATTTATGGATGTTTTTGCTTCTGCAGATGAAAGAGTACTTCGACGACGAATGAACACACAATTACAATGACGGGGTCGTCGCCTGCGTATTCGGTTATGATAGAAACAATGCTATCACGAAACGCTTGATACGACCGGACAAATTATGGTACTCCCTGTATTTATGGCATCTTAACACTTCCAATGTACCATTATACTGAGGGCAGTTTGCAGATTATTCCATTTCAAGCACTTTACTGTTTGCTCTATGTTTGTCCTATTATATGAAAGCACACTAAAAGATATTCTATATACTTTAAACCGTATTGATATTACAATGATCGCCGAAGGGGCTGATTCAGTTGTAATAAGATTGTATCAGTTACCATTATGTAGTTTGATGCTATTGGTTCAAATATCTTAAATTTGGTTTGTTGATGTTTAACTGCACCGTGACAGTCAAATATCTTCGAACCAAACATTCATCAAAAAGTCTCTTAACCAAGTGTCAAAACTGTACGCTTAACACATGTTCCGACCAGTAAATTACTCACCAAACAATATGCAGATTACCTTACCTTACCTAGCTGCAGTGGCAGATAAGGCCTCCACACAATGTTTCCACTCAGCCCAGCAGGCTGCAGCAATCTTGGTTTTGTTCCATGTTTTCCACCCTGCCTTGTTTCTTTCCTTTGCAACGGTTCTCCTCCAAGTCGTTTTGGGTCTCCCTCTTGTACGTTTTCCATCAGGTGCCCATGCAGCCATGTTAGAGTTGACACATAGTCGTCGTGTTGTTCATGCCTTAACATAAAACCAATGAATTTCCATTTCCTTTGTCTGACATCATCGCTGAAGATTTGGATATTAGCCCTTGGCAGTACTTCATTGTTTGAAATTTTCTGTTGCCATCTGTTAAAGATTCTTCGTAGGCATTTGTGTTGGAAAATGTCAATACGTTTTTCGTCACCTTATACAGATTACTAATATATTATCCACTAGCTCCTTATATTGCTATATTGATGATTTGAGATTCTGCTTACCACTTACAGACCTTTCAGTCCTTTTCCGGGGCCTATATTGTTCCCCCTTATTACTCAATGGAATTAAGAAAACATCTTACCAAACTTTGGGATTATGACTTTACTGTCCTACAGTCCAAGTTGAGTTAAAATCATGAGTTTACGTGCAGTGAAGCGAGTTGGCAATATTGGGAGGCTGAAATGGCCAATGAATTTGAAGCTGAAGCCGAAGTGCCGAAAGCTCTGCAATTTGAGAGATTTCTGTGGTTTAAATCTGCGTTGATGCCCAAAATAGATGAAATGTTAGACATTTCTGAACAAAATTTTGAGGACTGAGCCCACCCCTCCCCTCTTAAAAACCCCGCAGTTCCACCTCAACTGCCCAAGAATAATATTGATCACTTACGATCATCTTCAGATGTTTTTATGCTAGTTATTGCTACATTTCTCCCATACCATTGACCAAAGTATTTCTTCAAACATGACAAGTAAACTTTCTTAAGACACCACGATGTCTCCTTGAAATGGCTACAAGTGATGAAGTTGTTATGGCATTCTCAAATGATGAATTCATATTTTGGAGTATTACAGAAGGTGTAACCATCAAATTGCAAGGCACATGAGGCAAGGAGGACTATGGATGAGCACCCAGGGTGGTTTTTGTCTTCTGGGAATTATGTATCAGTACTGTTGTAACCAGTGGCGTAGCCAGAGGGGGTAAAGGGGGCCCCCACCCCAATATTTTAATCCGGCGGTTCAAATAAGTATCCGTCGGTTTAGATTGGTGCCGTCGGTTCAACAAGTTTGACTCCAGGTGCTTATTGTTTTTCCATTTCAAAAGGTAAAGAACAGGCTCATTTGAAAAGTTTGACAACATTTACACAAGTTTGTAGTAAATTATTGAAAACTTTTCTTTTAGGCAACCCCTATTTTTCAAAGACCTAAAAATGTACAAAGGAAAACAATAAAACATTATAGTTCCACATTATCCGTTTTCATGATTTTGTGTTTTAAATATGATGTACATTATAGCTCTCTTTGACATGAATTTTGGCTTGTATAATACACCATACTACTGTATGCGTTGTGACATACGTTTTTCCCCTATAAATGTCAATTTTGCGAGAGCTTCCGCCCCTGGACCCTACCAGGCCTCGCCCTAGACCCCACCAGGAACCCTTAAGGTTTCGCCCGGACCCCACCAGGAGCCATTAACGGGCCCCTGGACCACACCCCGACAAGTCGAGTGCTTTACGTTTTGATTTTGTGTTTTGTATATGGTGTATCATAGCTCTCTGACATTAATTGTGGCTTGTATAATAAATCTTCTTACTATGCGTTGTGACATACTTTTTTTCCTTTTAAATGTCAAGCTTCCGGGGACTTCGCCACCTGGACCCCTTCCGGGACTTTGCCTCTGGATACCACCAGCTCTTAATGATTCGCTCCGGATCCCACCAGGAGCCCTTAGGCGGGCCCCTGGACCCTACACCGAGAAGTCTGGTGCTTTGATTTTGTATATGGTGTATTATAGCTCTCTTTGACTTGAATTTTGGCTTGCATAATACACCTTCTTACTATGCGTTGTGACATACTTTTTTCCTTTTAAATGTCAATTTTGCGAGAACTTCTCCCCTGGACCCCTACCGGGGCTTTGCCCCTGGACCCCACCATAAGCCCTTAAGGCTTCGTCCCGGATCCCACCAGAGCCCTAAAGCAGGCCCTTGGACCCCACGCCGACAAGTCCAGCACTTTGTTTTTGTATATGGTGTATTATAGCTCTCTTTGACATGAATTTTGGCTTGTATAATACACCTTCTCACTATGCTTTGTGACATACTTTTTTCCTTTTAAACGTCAAGTTTGGGGGCATCGTCACCTGGACCTCTTCCAGGGCTTCGCCTCTGGACCCCACCAGGAGCCCTTAAGGCTTTTCCACGGACCCCACCAGGAGCCCTGAAGCGGGATCCAGGACCCCACCCCGACAAGTCGAGTGCTTTGCGCTTTAATTTTGTACATAGTGTATTATAGCTCTTTTTGACATGAAATTTGGCTTGTATAAAACACCTTACTATGCATTGTGACATACTTTTTTCCTTGTCAATTTTGCGAGAACTTCCGGGGACTTGGACCCCTACCAGGCTTCGCCCCTAGACCTCACCAGGAGCCCTTAAAGCTTCGCCCCCGACCAGGAGCCCTTAAGCGGTGCCCCTGGACCACACCCCGACAAGTTAAGTGCTTTGCGCTTTGATTTTGTATATGGTGTATTATAGCTCTCTTTGACATAAATTTTGGCTTGTATAATACATCTTCTTACTATGCGTTGTAACATACTTTTTTTGCTTTTAAAATGTCAAGCTTCCGGAAGCTTCGCCACCTGGACCTTTTTCGGGGATTCGCCTCTGGATCTTACCAGAAGCCCTTAAGGCTTCGCCCCTGGACCCCACCAGGAGCCCTTAAGGGGGCCCCTGGACCCTATGCCGACAAGTCGAGCGCTTTGATTTTGTGTTTTGTATATGGTGTATTATATATAGCTCTCTTTGACATGAATTTTGGCTTGCCTAATACACCTTCTTACTATGCGTTGTAACATACTTTTTTCCCCCTTTAAATGCCAATTTTAGGAGAGCTTCTTGGACCCTACCCCACTCCAACAAGTCGAGCGCTTTGTGCTCGAAGTGACCTTCGTTGTCACCTTAACTACACCACTAATTATCGTGTCAGTTCAATTCAATTTCCGCACCCTAATAAAACAATTCTGGCTACGCCACTGGTTGTAACTGATGAGAGTGACTTTCTCTGTTACATGGAGAAGTGGCTGCACCAGAATTTCAATGCCAGGGGTAAGAGAGAAGCAGCTTTGTCTCATGGGAGCAAAGGTTTATAAATCGGACAAAATATGTCCTGTGCAAAATTTTCTAGGAAGTGAGGGGGAAGTGATTTGGTGAGGGGGGGGGGATAATTGCCAACACTGGCAGAAATAGTATTTGTGCTATTTCATCTTTCTGCTGATAGTGTCTCCTAGCAATGTTATACCATTTCATGATAACCATCTATAGTGCTGAAAAGAATGGATTTGTCCAACACTTTAAAAAATAAAAAAATACATATCTTGTATTAATTTGCAAAAATTTAATATACAAGCATCCATGGACTTAACCAGCTTTACCCGCCAGTTTTTTGCAAAAACACTGCATAGTCATTCAAAAGCAAGTAAGGTATTACAAAACTTATTTCTGCAACCTGTTTGTAAACAGAAAATGAGAAATCATGGGTGCATATGTAAAACTCTCCATACCTTTTGCTTTCCAGATCATGGGTGCATATATAAAACTCTCCATACCTCTTGCCTTCCGGATCATGGGTGCATATATACAATTCTCCATAACTCTTGCTTTCCAGATCATGGGTGCATATATACAACTCTCCATACCTCTTGCTTTCCAGATCATGGGTGCATATATACAACTCTCCATATCTCTTGCTTTTAGATCATGGGTGCATATATACAACTCTCCATACCTCTTGCTTTCCAGATCATGGGTGCATATATAAACTCTCCATACCTCTTGCTTTCCAGATCATGGGTGCATATATACAACTCTCCATACCTCTTGCTTTTAGATCATGGGTGCATATATAAAACTCTCCATACCTCTTGCTTTTAGATCATGGGTGCATATATACAACTCTCCATACCTCTTGCTTTCCAGATCATGGGTGCATATATACAACTCTCCACACCTCTTGCTTTTAGATCAAGGGTGCATATATAAAACTCTCCATACCTCTTGCTTTTCAGATCATGGGTGCATATATACAACTCTCCATACCTCTTGCTTTCCAGTCATGCGTGCATGTATACAACTCTCCATACCTCTTGCTTTCCAGATCATGGGTGCATATATACAACTCTCCATACCTCTTGCTTTTCAGATCATGGGTGCATATATACAACTCTGCATACCTCTTGCTTTCCAGATCATGGGTGCATATATACAACTGTCCATACCTCTTGCTTTTCAGATCATGGGTGCATGTATACAACTCTCCACACCTCTTGTTTTTAGATCATGGGTGCATATATACAACTCTCCATACCTCTTGCTTTTAGATCATGGGTGCATATATACAACTCTCCATACCTCTTGCTTTTAGATCATGGGTACATATATAAAACTCTCCATACCTCTTGCTTTCCAGATCATGGGTGCATATATACATCTCTCCATACCTCTTGATTTTAGATCATGGGTGCATATATAAAACTCTCCATACCTCTTGCTTTCCAGATTATGGAGGCATATATACAACTCTCCATACCTCTTGCTTTCCAGATCATGGGTGCATCTATACAACTCTCCATACCTCTTGCTTTTCAGATCATGGGTGCATATATACAACTCTCTATACCTCTTGCTTTCCAGTAATGATAAATAGTAAAGACAAAAAGGTTTTAGAGAAATATAATCACCTGAGCTTCCTGGACCTTATGTATTTATAACATCTTAAAACCTGCCTATCTGGAGAAATGACAATAAAATGAAAATATCATCTTTGTATAAAATAAGATATACAATGTACAAAATTGTCAAGAGCAATGACATTATTTCATATGTTAGCACTATATATAAGAGTTTATTAGTATCACTTCCCCTCAGCTGCAGTTGTAAATCATTACCTAAAAACATGTTTTTGTTACAATTTTTCCAGGAATATCACTTGCTGATCCAACCAAAGTAAGTCTTTTATAACATTCATTCCTTATGTAATCATAATAATCATAATCCATCAATTTATATAGCGCACACTTCGATTTGGAAATCTTCAGTGGCGTTTTACAAATAAAACATCACAAAACAAGAATAATAGCCACTCTCTCAGCGCAATGAGACCGACATAAACAAAACAAATAAAATAGGAGATACCACTAAAATTGATTGAAAAGCTAAGTTTTCAAATGACGCTTAAAACATTTACCAACTGAGCAAGTTTAATATTATCTGGTAGGTCATTCCATCATGTTGGTCCCATTACACTGAAAGAACGACCAGCAAAAAAGTGTTACGTTTGGTAAATGGTACAAATAGTTTTTCATATGAGGTAGTTGACCTGGTGTTCCGTCTATTAGGTATATCGATTAATAGATCCTTCAAGTAATTTGGTGCCAGGTTATCTACACACTTGTACACTGAGGTAAGTACCTTGTGCTTGATTCTCAGTTTGACTGGAAGCCAGTGTAAAATTTTGAGGCATTCCTTATTGCTATGTTATTTTTGTTTGTCTAGAACTGTTTTGGCTGCAATATTTTGTACCCTCATATTCCTTATGTAATAGAGGATGTGCACAGACTTCATCAAGGTACATGATATAAATCATCCAATCACAGATCAGTCATCCATGACTTTAATTCCCTTGTTTTTGGTGTGGATTACTTATACTGTCTGACTATTGCCCTGCACACATAGGCAGTTCATATCCATCCGAATCAAATCCTTTCTCAAACCACTTACATCTTACGAGGGCATTTTTTAAGCATGTTGAATACTCATGCACATCCTAGCTTCATTAGACTGTGCTGTGTTAACTGTGTTTACGTACTAACTACAATATATTTTACACATTACTGCAAGCCAGCTTTCTTTAAATAAAGGCAAACTTCCATGCCTGGGGTACGGGCAAATTGCCTTTATATTGATTGCTTCAACCATGGCATAGGCATCTGAACAAAATAAAAATCCCTAAATTGTCCAAAGATATCATAGATGTAGATAATCAATAACTTTTTAATTGTCTATCAATCAAATAGATATTGCACATCTTGAAGGCTGAAGCATTCACTAATTTCAAATGATGCATATTGGTAAAAACAAACATTAAAATTCAATTGTGGCAACATTCAAGATTTAACTTCATGATACAAAATGTAAAAAACATGGGGTTTATCAGTAGAATCCATGCAACTTAAAAATATATAAAATGCATTTTATTAACTATATAATTACCAAAACCCTCTTTATTATATGAAGGTTATAGATAAGTAGCATTTCCACACACAACACCTAAATATATAACAAATTCCCCGTCTTAAAGCATCAATTTTTGATACTATTTCTAGTACAATCCCTGATCACGCCACTCAAGTCTTTTGTAATAAACCCTTATGCTCCAGAACACAGAGAAAAAGAATGCCTGAGGCAAAATATTCTACAGCTGTCCAAGATACTAGATCAGAGGCGGCTTGGCCGTCTGGTCCACCAGTCCTGGATCGATGTGCCGCTAAACCTGAGATGATGCTGGGCCGGAGGCGCCTGTCCAAACTGCTATTTTTGCCCATACTGCCATAACTAACCATACAATTGTTCTTTCTACTAAATGACTACAGTAGTCATTAAGGTGTCGGTTAGTACTCCACTTTGACCAGTCGATTTCTATGTGACAGTCTGCCCCTGTACTAGATCTTTCATTGAATTGTTGAAATGTCAGGGTAAGAGGCACTCCATTCAATAGAATAAGTAGCAGGATGCCAGGATTTGTAAATACGAGGAAGACATTGAACTGAATACAAATTCATGAGCATTCACAAATAACAAATTAGGAGAAATGATAAAAGGCAGGCTCACTTTTTAAATATAGCCTAATTTCTTTTAATAACTTTTTCTTTTACCCAGCAGTGTGATTAGAAAATGATGAATAAAAAGCTCTGCAACCTATGTTTGACTCTGAATATCCCATATTATCTCACAAGCATTGATGCTGGATCAACAGCAAACTTTACTAAAGTTCCTTAATTTTTATTAAAAAATATGTGAATTAATATGTTTCCCTATTACCTAGGGTCCACATAAAAAAAAAGCATGGTCACTTACAGTAACTTCCAATAGAACACTTGTAACTGCATTATCCCCTCCAGGGCCATAATTCTCATTTGGAAAGTAAAAGAGAGGGGGAGGGAAGGGAACATATTTTATCCAAAAACTAGGGGGACAAAAGGCAAATTTTCCTCAAAATATGCTAAATTGTTAAAATTCTGCCAAAGTGGGAGGTGGAAGGAGGAGAGAAGGGGAAGGGGGAACATGTCCTCTGGAATTACGACCCTGGACCCTGCTCCATTATTGAAATAAACACATCGTTGTGGCATTATGGTATTGTTCTTGCAGAGCAACAATTTTGCAATGCGAGCTAAAATGCTGAATCTCCTTAACAATTTACTCAAAAGCAATTATGTAAAAGCTGAAGAATGTGGTAATGACTTGCCAATAGCCGGTCATTAAAACAATTACTAAATTCACAAACGTATAAGCAAAACAATGTTGATAATATTTCATTCTGAACAATATTTCAAATATTTCAGAAGTATCTATTAAGTTACAAAAATTAAAAATACTTTTCAGATTTTGATGTTCAATTTTGTGCCGCATAAGTAATGAATAATATGAGTCTTCAGTTCTGTCAGCTTCAACTGAAATCAAATTGTCATCTCCATTTTGGATACCAACTTTAAACAAACATTGGAAAAACAGGCATTAGTTGCTATGCTCCTTAAAGTTTCAAACAGTCAGACCCGACATGACATATAAGCAGGTTGGGTCAGACTGGTCTTCTTTATTTTCTATATTCTGAAAACCACAGGCAATTAGGATCAAATGTCCCTTATCAATGGCTCCATTGCACTAGTTCTCCTATTGGTCCTGGGTTGTTGTAGAAGTTGGTTTTAAGTATCATAATAGCAATAGATGAAGTCCTTATTGTGTGGTTGAGTGGTTATTTTAAATAAGATAAGGGGTCTCATTATTTGCTACATAAAGTTTGTCGCTATGATTTGCTGGAACAAATTTTGAAGAGAAGGACAAGTCATGGGTAACTCCAATTATGATGAACATATTGAAACTGCTGCTGATGGAGAATACAATCTGGTCAATTCAATTTGTTTGAGAATTAGGACAGTTATTTGAAAATAAAAAATTAACATCACAAAATGATGCCTCAGATTTCAAAACACTGTAAAATGGTCAGTTTGTAACCATTTCTGATAAAAATTCTTTGCTATTTTCATAGTTTGTAAAGGACTAGTTTAGGGGTCAAACAAATCTTATATAAAAGAAGACCTCAAAAGAAACAAAATAGTGAAAAAAACATTCAAAAATCTTCTTCCGTTAAGGAGATATCTAAGTTTAAGTTTGATATCATTTGTGTAGAAACGACTTAAGTCAGACAAGTTGCAATGTCATAGCCTCAGTTTCCTTTAAGTCTTGATGTATTCTATCATATTTTGTCCTGCTATTTCGTGGCTTAAAAAGCATGGAATATGTCAAAAAAAGTAGTATAACTGATTCTAGGAAGGGTATTTATAATATAATACCTAAAGAAATTTTAAAGAAAAATGATTTGAATAGTGAACAAATTTAAACAAACTTTCTTTAAAATACATGAACAATTGTTAAGAATGTGAGGATGAGCCCGTCAAATCTTCCATAGTAGACTTACTACACCAGTCATTTCTACACAGATCAAACAAAGATTAAAATTTGAATTTATCTCCTTAATGGAATAAGATTTTTGAACACTTTCTTCACCATTTTGATTCTTTTTAAGTCCTCTTTCATATCAGACGGACACTTTACCACTGGGCTAAACCTTTAATTTTCTCTAAGTAAGTTAGTTAATGTTGCATATACATATCAATATATCTTGTACCTCTCATTAACATTTAATACAATTGAGACCTGTGGGCAGTGTTATTTATATCAAGAAAAATGGTAGTAAATTAACAAGTGGCAGCTTCTTAAGCTGGCATATTGCAAAGGAATCAAAAGCATTTCATCTACACTAACCTGCCAACCTATGTTTGTTTTATTTACAAATTACAGCTTGTTAAAGAAACTATAACGTTTAATATTATATCCACATCACAGGGACCTTGACACATGTTTGAGAGAATGGGGGTAGGTGATGTGGGGTGGAGGGGTAATACTGGAAATTTCCTATCAGGTGAAGACATAAAGGCCAATTTCCCACTGCCTCCCAAACAGTATCGAAAGCCCTGCATAAAATACAAATTGCATTTCCACTAGTGCCAAAAAACACCCCCCTATCCCTTCGCGACTATTATTACAAAAAACAGAACCATAGGTGTTCCATGCACAACATGCAAATAAATAAAAAAAAAAAAAAACTGTTTAATCATGTGACATATGGGTAACATCTTAAAGACAGTGGAGCACTGGAGCAAATAGAAAGAAGGGGGAGGGGGGGGGGGGGGGTGATGCTGGCAATTGCACATCAGGAAAAGATGTAAGACCTATTAATAATACCAACAAAAAAATTGTCAAAATGTCAGCAGCCCTGCATAATATACAAAATGGCATCTCTAAAGAACACATCCCTTCGCGGGTACAATTACAAAAAAAAAAAAAAACAGAACCATGGCTCTTCCATCTACAACATGCAAATAACAAATTACTCAATCATGTGACAAAGGTGTAGCATCCTAATAAACGCAGAGCAAATAGCACAAACCAGATGCTCTTAATGTGCTTATTGTTCTGTTTGGAATGCCTGTTAAATGTGGAATGCATTTAAAACGGTAATAAAAACCTTTCTGTTCTTTTTACATCTTCATATTAGCCGCATAGAAAATAGTACTAGTTCCATTTGCAGTAAGAATTCAAGTACTTAGGTAAGTACAGCAAAGACAAATCATCAGGCAAATTACCTTAAGATCAATAATAAAATAGTCACATGATTAATTCCACATGTAAGAAATACACCCATATCATAAATTGTATATACAAAATATCAGCCATGTAATTATTTACAATATATTATCACATGTATATAAAAATGATTACAAAAAATATTTACACCTAATGAATACCTCTTATTATGGCTTAATAAGATCCCTGCAAAGCTGAATGAAAGACTACTGACACACTTGTGATGTTTTGATCTTACTGGACCTGTAGATAAGGATCATTCATCACATGATACTCCCAGATGATTATAGAAAAAAGCAATGTCTTGCAGGCTCACTTGAGTGTTGGTCTCTAATCAGACCCACTGCAGGGGGTCTGATCATGGGGCAAGAATAAACCTAAAGCAGAAAAGTGGGTCATTGAAAAACCTGTTAAAAAATTGAGATGCTAAGTTGTTACAGGATATTGCATAACTAACGTGATCGCAAGTTTTACTGACCTGCGTCGATACACAGCTTTTTGAGAATACCTTTGGTGGATCTGATCACCTGCTCCAGCCGGAGCAGAAATCCATGATCCTATCCCCGCCTCGGATCAAGATCCTACCCCCGCCTAGAATCAAGATCCTATCCCCGACTCAAATTAAGATCCTACCCCTGCCTAGGATCAAGATCCTATCCCCGACTCGGATTAAAATCCTACCCCCCGCCTAAGATCAAGATCCTACCCCTGCCTAGGATCAAAATCCTATCACCGACTCAGATCAAGATCCTGCTTCCGCCTAGAATCAAGATCCTACCCCCGCCTCAGATCAAGATCCTATCACCGACTCGGATCAAGATCCTAGCCCCACCTAGGATCAAGATCCTACCCCCGCCTTAGATCAAGATCCTACCCCCGCCTAGGATCAAGATCCTACCCCGCCTCAGATCAAGATCAAGTGACTGCAATCAGATTCAGTGAGTGTTGTCACTGTAAAATATCGCAGATATGATCGCCCACAGTGGGTATATTCGAAAGCTTGTACTTTAGTGAGAACAAACTCTCTTCATTCAGTTGATTACCAATTCTTAGGTCTACATATTTGTCCAACAAGAACTACTCAATTACCATCTTTTACTGTCCATGCACCACGTGAAGGTGCAGGAATAACAGATGTAGCTTGTTTAACATGCATCATTTAAAACTGAGTACAAACTAATAGACTTTTTATCACTCACTGCTGAGTGGCTGTCACCATTCGCAAAGCTCTACAGCTATTATACCCTAATCCAGAAGATTACAATTTAAGCAATGCCTTACAAAGTTTTTAATCCTAGTTTCAAGTATGATATTCAAAGAAGTAATACAAAGCAAATTTCAAAATGCCATTAAAAATAAGAACATCATCTAATTAGCAACCAAATATATTGCAACACAAAACCTGTTGGTGCCAGCAACATTTAAATGGCTAAGTGATTTCCCAATTTACCCTTAATAAATATGATTTAAAATAAATTTCAGTACTTAATAAGCACAGATACCACATCATATCCTAACACGGCTGTTTGAGTATAGCCATTTCAATGCAACAGTACAACAATGATTATAATAATCATATTTCAGTTTTAAAATAGTACTTTCCGAATGTACACAAAGAATTTTTGAGGAAGCCTCACCAAATGTAAAAATTCTCCAGTGCCCAAAGACTATACTCAACGGCACACCCATGATGGTCTTTGGTACGAGCCAGCTGGGAAAGGAACCAAAGACTCACCGGCTAAAAAACAGTCGCTCTCACAAATGAGATAACTAGTTGGTCACAAATTTGATAAATCTATTTTTGCCATACACAATATAATTTCCCAGTAGTGGGTTATAATTGTAATTCATGCAAGGCAAGCAATAAACAATAATTTTGTAACATTTTAGCTTAGGTCTGTTTTCTTTGCATGGTTTCTCTTATTGCATCATTTATGTTTTCTGTATTAATCTTTATTAACGTTTCTGGTACATTTAGCCACAAATTTCGAAATGGATTTGTTTAAAAGTGTCAATTTACTACCTTTTGAAATAATCATGAAAACATAAACGTTGTTACGGTGAAAACCCATGAAACAACAATATGATGTTTTGCTGCCTTTCGAAAAACTAACTTGTGTTTCTTTCATGTGAAACTGCAACACTCAACACCCTCAATGAACATCGTACTGAGAATACCGAACAAGCCAAATCGGCCTCGTAATGCACCTCTATAAGAATAGGACGCAATCTCATTGTTTCGAAAGTCACTCCTTTTCCTTTGAACACGCTGCCCTTACATCTCACACGTTCAGCTCTAAGTGAAGAATAGCACACTGCTTAATAGTGTATCTAGGGTATCGTTTCCGCTGAAATCATGCAGCATATCCCTCTTGAGAGGAAATCCAGCAATTCTTCACTCCTGTTTGCTTGATGAGGGCTTAACGACACCACGACAAAGTGGGTCAAATTTTGCCTCAGAGGTTAGATCATTCTAGAGGTAGGAAGAAAAGAAAACGGGGAGATTGAGAGAAATACCAGAAGTAAAAGTCAGAAAGCTGGGATCGAGTTTCATACTGCAGGTATAAAACATCACTTATTTTCGTACTGCAGGTATCAAAAATCACTTATTTTTGTACTGCAGTTATAAAAAATCACTTATTTTCATACCGCAGGTATTAAAATCATCAACTGTCATACTGCATTTACCAAAACAAATTGTCATTGAGCTAAAAATTGCATATTTTCATACTGCATGTATCAACAAGAGCCCAAGGGCACTATGGTTCCTTGCTACAGAATGAAATTTTGGGGCAGATGGAGGTCATCCGTAACTCCAGAACCAGGCATGCTATTTAAGTGGGGAAATGGCTCATTCTTTGCAGCTCATCAAGGTCTATCACATACCAAAAAATCATTAACTTGTTATCATAGCCATTTTTCTCCCAAAATAAGCATAATTTTACAGATTTCACTATTAACCTTTTGACTTCGAGTCAAATGCAACTTGATACTCTGATTCCAAAAACAACAAGAGCCCAAAGGCCCTATGGTTCCTTGCTACAGAATACAATTTTGGGGCAGATGGAGGTCATCCGTAACTCCAGAACCAGGCATGCTATTTAAGTGGGGAAATGGCTCATTCTTTGCAGCTCATCAAGGTCTATCACATACCAAAAAATTATTAACTTGTTATTACAGCCATTTTTCTCCCAAAATAAGCATAATTTTACAGATTTGACTATTGACCTTTTGACCTCGCATCAAATGTAACTTGACGCTCTGATTCAAAAAAGGCAAGTCCGTACAACCATCCTAACTAGACTTAAGAAATTTTGACCTCCGATAACTCCGCACATGAAGGTCGTACATGAATCAACCAATTGCCTTTTTTGATCGGAAGGTACTTTTGAAATCCGAAAATGGGGTCAAAATACCAAAAAAAAATTGTTAACATTAGAGGTCACAGAGGTCAAAGTCAATATGAAGCGGAATGGCAAGACAATTACACTGGTGCAACTCCCACTCCCAACTGACATCCTCTTCAGTTAACCAACCCTAATTCTATGATTGGCCAATTGTTAATATGCAAATGAGCAAAACTTGTGATACTCTTCTTCACTTAACCACCACTGGCCAATTTTTAATATGCAAAAGAGTAAAACTTGTGGATACAAGATTGGTGTTCTAACAGTCTTGGTTTTAAACAAGGTGCAGTGTAATTGGTTGATTCAGGAATGTGATCATTACACATATCTTTGGTTGATTAAATAGTGTATCTCCATGGTTAGTATTTTCCTCATAAGTGACCTTCTACATTTTATTGCATGGAGAAAATGTCTGTAGACACATGGAAGTAGACAACACACAGTAAATTCCCTTTCTAAGCTAAACAAATACAGGTGGCAAAGAAAACAAAACAGGTCAGCAACACGGACCAATGACTTTCTGTTGACATCTTTATGACTTGTTTTTTAATGCAACAGGTGGGGTGAATTATATATTTCTCAGGCGTCTGTTTTTTTACATAAAAGATGATAAGCAGCCATCAAAACTGAAATAGCTTTTAGGCTCATTGGTCTTTATACTTTGTGCATTTAGTATTGAACCCTGGATTGTAGTATGTCAGTGGCATTCAAGATTTAATCACACTTCAGGAATTTGTATTTTTACTATATCACACTGATGGGGTCTGCTAGACAGAAATTCTATTCTTAAGAATATATATAAACCAATAATACAACCCACTGAAATGCATCATTCATACCACCTCACAAAAGATATCCATAACACTTTAAATGTAACTTCACAATGAGACAGAGTGAGGTCAATGTTATAAAAGTGTATTATGTAATAGCAAAATAGAATGGTAGTTCATGGCCTTGCTGATGTGAAACCACACTAGTCTTTGAACAGCTCTTAGGGTATCATGGCATGGACTCTGGACTTCTATTTATACCATTCCATGTATTCTTATCAAAAACTGTGTTTAATGGAAAACAAGTAAACTTAATTCAAGTAAATCATAAAAACAAAATATATCATTTGTTCTTCAAATCAATAACTATTTGGCATCAAGCTTATTTTCATTATTTTATTATTGTTTTTGACCCAGACCTTGACCTTCAATCACATGACCGTTTTGTTAAAAAATATTCCCCTACTCTATACACAACTTGTCTCAAATATCAAATGTACAAAATCTTGGCACTAAGAGTTATTATCATTGTCAAATTCGAGTCCAATGTCCATAGTCCAAGTCCAAATTCAATATTATGCACTTTGACAAAAAATTGCTTTTAACCCTGACCTTGACCTTCAATCACATGGCCGTTTTGTATGAAAATATTTTCCTACTCCATACACAACTTGTCCCAAAATATCAAATGTATAGAATCTTGGCACTAGAAGTTATTGTCACTAAAAGTTTTTCCATGCACTTTGACAAAAAAAATGTTTTTGACCCTGACCTTGACCTTCAATCACATGGCCGTTTTGTATAAAAATATTCCCCTACTCCATACAAAACTTGTCCCAAAATATCAAATGTACAGAATCTTGGCACTAAGAGTTATTGTCACTAAAAGTTTTTCCATGCACTTTGACAAAAAAATGTTTTTGACCCTGACCTTGACCTTCAATCACATGGCCGTTTTGTATGAAAATATTCCCCTACTCCATAAACAACTTGTCCCACAATATCAAATGTACAGAATCTTGGCACTAAGAGTTATTGTCACTAAAAGTTTTTTTCATTTTTGGCCGATATCTGACCCCAGGTGACCCCTACGGGCACCAAAAACAGTAGGGCACATCTTCACAATATGGCGGACCTACCTACCAAATGTGACTCCACACCAATTTTCCTATCTTGAGTTAGAGCGTACCTAAGCAAGTGTCACAGACACACACACACACGCCAAGTTGAATACATAGGTTCCTTTGCTAACGCAAGTAACCAAAAAGGCAAGTCCGTACAACCATCTTAACTAGACTTAAGAAATTTTGACCTCCGATAACTCCGCATATGAAGGTCGTACAGGAATCAACCAATTGCCTTTTTTGATCGGAAGGTACTTTTAAAATCCGAAAATGGGGTCAAAATTATCGAAATACCAAAAAACAATGTTAACATTAAAGGTCACCAGAGGTCAAAGTCAATATGAAGTGGAATGGCAAGACAAATACACTGGTGCAACTCCCACTCCCAACTGACATCCTCTTCAGTTAACCAACCCTAATTCTATGATTGGCCAATTGTTAATATGCAAATGAGCAAAACTTGTGATACTCTTCACTTAACCACCACTGGCCAATTTTTAATATGCAAAAGAGTAAAACTTGTGGATAACGTGATTGGTGTTCTAACAGTCTTGGTTTTAAACAAGGTGCAGTGTAATTGGTTGATTCAGGGATGTGTTCATTACACATATCTTTGGTTGATTAAATAGTGTATCTCCATGGTTAGTATTTGCCTCATAAGTGACCTTCTACATTTTATTGCATGGAGAAAAGGTCTGTAGACACATGGAGGTAGACAACACACAGTAAATTCCCTTTCTAAGCTAAACAAATACAGGTGGCAAAGAAAACAAAACAGGTCAGCAAGATGGACCAATGACTTTCTGTTGACATCTTTATGACTTGTTTTTTAATGCAACAGGTGGGGTGAATTATATATTTCTCAGGTGTCTGTTTTTTTTACATAAAGATGATAAGCAGCCATCAAAACTGAAATAGCTTTTAGGCTCATTGGTCTTTATACTTTGTGCATTTAGTATTGAACCCTGGATTGTCGTATGTCAGTGGCATTCAAGATTTAATCACACTTCAGGAATTTGTATTTTTACTATATCACACTGATGGGGTCTGCTAGACAGAAATTCTATTCTTAAGAATATATATAAACCAATAGTACAACCCACTGGAATGCATCATTCATACCACCTCACAAAAGATATCCATAACACTTTAAATGTAACTTCACAATGAGACAGAGTGAGGTCAATGTTATAAAAGTGTATTATGTAATAGCAAAATAGAATGATAGTTCCTGGCCTTGCTGATGTGAAACCACACTAGTCTTTCAACAGCTCTTAAGGTATCATGGCATGGACTCTGGACTTCTATCTATACCATTCCATGTATTCTTATCAAAAACTGTGTTTAATGGAAAACAAGTAAACTTAATTCAAGTAAATCATAAGAATAAATTATATCATTTGTTCTTCAAATCAATAACTATTTGGCGTCAAGCTTATTTTCATTATTTTATTGTTTTTGACCCTGACCTTGACCTTCAATCACATGACCGTTTTGTTAAAAATATTTTTTTACTCTATACACAACTTGTCTCAAATATTAAATGTACAGAA